>PVKP010033264.1:0-25129 GCA_004027715.1 Plecturocebus donacophilus | reverse complement strand
AAAAAAAAAAAAAAAAAAAAGGTCAGAAGATTGAGACCATCTTGGCTAACATGGTGAAACCCTGTCTCCACTAAAAATTAAAAAAAAATTAGCCAGGCATGGTGGCACGTGCCTGTAGTCCTAGCTACTCGGGAGGCTGAGGCAGGAGAATTGCTTGAACTGAGGAGGCAGAGGTTGCAGTGAGCCAAGATCACGCCACTGCACTCCAGCCTGGGCGACAGAGCGAGACTACCTCTCAAAAAAGACAAAACAACAACAAAAAAGTCTCTATTTCCATGAGGCCCTGTATATGTCCTAACTAAATCTGAAGTATAGTTTTCACATCCATAGACACAGAATGACATCTTTTTTTTTTTCAGGTTATTTTGTTACAGCAAGTACAATTATACATGTTGCTGCACTCAACAGATTCTTTTTATCTGGGAAACCAGGCTGCAGGTGCCTCTAGGGTCCCTTTTACATCTTTGTTTTCTGGTCAGTTTTTGAAGGAGCCCAAGGTCTTTCTTTCTCTTGTGTTGCCAAGCTTGTATTCTGAAGATGTGATGTCTCTTACATTGATTTCTCCCTAATGACATTCAACATCCATCGACTATCATGATAACTTATCACAGAATCCCTTTCAGAGAAGTCTCCATCTGCAGCACTGTCCAGACTCAGCCTTTGTGGAGGAGGGCACAGAGCAGCACAAAAAGGCCAACAGGGCTCTACTTTCTTGTTACCTTTCTAAAATGTTTAACAAAAATTTACTTTTCTTATGAAAGTGTCTTCTTGGTGATTAGTTTTTATTTGGCAAGGCCTTCGGTTCAGACTAGAGGTAACATGATCCTTGCAGGATTCTACTGTTTTCCACACTGGAATCTGAATTCTTTCCACTTATCACAGTCATGAGTGAGTTCTGGTTTTCTTGAACTATGAATTCTTTCTTGTCTCTTTTAATATTTTAATGGCCATCAGTTTCCCCTAACACATTTTGTCAACATACATTTAAGTGAAAAAAGTAGGTTATAAAAGAGCATGTGTAATATCTCATTTTTAAATATATATGTAAATAGAGAAAAGGTTGTGGAAAGCTGTTCATCAAAATATAACCATGGATATCTTATTGTAGAATTATGTAGAATTTTTGTTCTTTATAAAACTTTCTACATTATTTGGTTGTTTTTTTCTATAGCGGGCATGTATTACTATTGTCATTGTAAAAAAAAAATCCTCACTTAATTGTGAAAAACAAAATCTGAAGCACTTCTATAAGGGGCAGCATTCCTGGATCCACAGCTTGGAGTGTCTATAGGTTATCAAAGGAAGGCATACAGTGAGTATATAGAGGTGTTCTGGTTAACAATGTATATACTGGAGTTTGGTGAGCTTCTTGAAAAACAAATTTGATGTCTACTTTGCTTTTCCTATTCAATTGCAAGTAGTTTTATTTTAGAAAAGAGGCCTAGTGAAGTGTTTCAGAGGTGGCCATGGACATATTGTGAGATGGTGAGACCAGCATGGACTTCTATCTCATAGACTGTGTACCTCAGACCAGGGGAGTGAGCTTTCTTAGAAGCTTCTAACCCTGCTCTCCTTTTTCTCCCTGACCATCTCCAGAACTTATCATCTTACTTTCTATATAAGTTACTCAATTTTTAAAAAAGGGTTATTGTCCATTCGTCTGTCTCCTGTTCCGAGAATCTAAACCATATGAAGGCAAGGATCTCTGTCTGTTTTGATCAATGTTGTCTGTGGTGTCTAGTACACAGTATGTGCTCCGTAAATATGTGTTGAAGGTAGGAAGGAATAAATGTGAAGTGGTTGTCTATATGGAGAGAGGTGTGGTACAGTGCAGACAAGGGAATGGCATGAGTGGAGATAAGAAGAAAAGAAAAAGAATAGCATGGGCGTGGGGCCATGGGGAGTCTGACCTGGCAGCAGGGAGGGTCCTTGAAGATGAATAGTAGCAAACAAAGTTTAAGGATTGGACTGGGAAAAGATGTTAAAAAGGGCTGGAAAATAAAGCAGAAGAGAATCAAAATAAGGGATGAGCAAACTCAAGGGGATGGGCTGAGAGCAGTGCAGAATTTCCTGACATGCCCTTAAATCAGGGGCTCCAGCATTGATTGATACAGAAGCATTGATTGATTTACTGTAAAGGAAAAGTGGACACTGGCATGAGATTTGGAATAAGAATGGGCTAGATGGTTTCTTTCATTGTCAGTCTGTGATCATAATACCTGAGGCAAACATTCAGAGTTTAAAGGCTTTGCATTTGGAATTATTTTCTCTTCAAACTACCTGACAATGCAAGACAGCTATACTCATGCAGAAACAGAACACTTAGGGAGACACAGACCTTTTTCTTTAGGCTTCTTTGAAACTCTAATTAAATGAAATGGATCTGTGCCTCGTGCTTAGCTCTGATTTTTTTCATACCGTGCATTTGGGAGGCACACCGTGAATATGTATTTGAGTATTTTGGTGGTGCTCATTTGTGATGGGTATGGATAGAAATGGAACTCACTCAGTATAAAATGTTTACATGCTACAATGAGCACGGCTTTGCTGTTTCTGAAAAGAGACAGCAAGCCTTTTTGCTTAGCTGAGCTTCTGAGGGCAACATGTCAGAGAGCTCCTCCTGCCATGCAAAAATCATGAATTATATTAGAAAATGGAAATTGTAATTAGGATGGGCAGAACTGAGACTCTGTCTTCTTTCCAGATATGTGCATATCTGTTATAAGATTTCCAAGCTTTCATGAAGAAGTATTTTAATCTTCATCTTCTTTGATGGTCCTAGAGGATTTTATTTTACTATTTCTAGATTATTCCAAGGAAGGCCCAAGGTAGGTCTTTCAATTCTAGAACTGAAAGGAAATCTGAGGAGGTCTATACCAGGCAATGCATTATTTCCTTGAGATTATCCTCTTGACATCCTTACCTGAAGGGAAGAAGATAGACTCTCTCAGCCTTAAGGAACTTGTCTCAGACATTTAAAGAAGTGAAGGTAAAGAAAACACACTGGAGAAATGGTACAATGATAGTAGCTTAAAGGACCTTAAGCTAACCAGACTGGGCACGATGGCTCATGTCTTTTATTCTGTCATGTTGGGAGGCCAAGGCAGGTGGATTGCTTGAGCCTAGGAGTTCGAGACCAGCCTGGCAACATGGCGAGACTTATCTCTATAAGAAATACAAAAACTAGTTGGTGTTTGCCTGTAGTCCCAGCCACTTGGGAGGCTGAGGTAGGAGAATCACCTGAGACCAGGGAGGTTGAGGCTACAGTGAGCTGTGATTGTACCATTGCACTCCAGCCTGCGTGACAGAGCAAGGCCCTGCCAAAAAAGAAAAAAAAAGGACCTTAACCACCTGCCCACTAGGTATATAGCCATTCGTTTTAGAAATATTTCTAGGGGCATAGACAAGAAAAGTTCACATTCTTCCATATCATATTGCATGCTATAGAGTCCTTAATATGAAAACTTACCTTCCAATTTTTGGAAACTAACCTTCCAATTTATTTTCCCCCAGTGACTTAGTTCTGCGGTATTAACCCTGTGACTCAAAGCTGGTCAGCAACCCCTGTCATTAAGGATTATTTGAAATGAGAAGCAAACCAGACTAGTATCGATGGGGGAAGGAGAAGATTTTGCATGCTAAAGAAGTAATGATAGAACAAGAGCAGAAAAACACAACATCCTGAAAACAGAATTATCAGAGCAACGGGATAAGTCTCACAAGGGGCAGGGAAAATAATTTGAGAAAACTGGGAGTCAAAATTCAATGCCCTTAATAAAAAGCTGAAGAATTCATTGCCATTAATGTTTTCTCCTCTATATAGGATGATCACAGAACCTCTACATGGGTTTATATATTACTGTATCTTTTGAATTCTTTCAGAGGACATTGTTTTGCTTTTAATCACTCATCAGTGAACACTGGAGCAGTAATTTCCTTTTTTCATGACTTCAAATGGCTCATAGTAAGCTCTAAAGAGCCACATGTATTGATGAGGTTTGTCATTCCTAGATTCCAGGGACAGGAGCAGGTTATTGACAAAGAGACAGAGGTTAATGAGGAAGGCCTGAAGATGTGGTGTATTTGTTTCAGTCAAACTTTTCCATTTTCATGTAAATAGAGGATTGCTAAGAGGCAGAGACTAGCTATAGCGTATGTACTGACCAGACACAGTCTATTTTTTAACGTCTAACATTGACAACAGTTTATGAAAAAAGGAAGAATATAGCAGATCCTATAGTATTGGAAGAAGCATACCAAGACCATCCGATTTCTACAACTCAGAAAACTAAGCTTGAGAATAACCATTATTCACTTGACTTTCTCTAGAGATCAGGAAAACACTGTTGCTTTTTCAATTGGAGCAGACTGTGTCTTTTTGTGGCTTCATTCCTGTCCGAGTTTAAGGAAGTACTGAGAAATTTGAGTCTATCCTCAGCAAGGAGAAGCACTTCTTAGAGTAAGAGCTCTGATTGCACTAATCTATCCCAGGAATGGTTTGCCACTTCTCCTGTGTGTGCTTCTGATTGGGATGGGCAGGGTAGGGGTGGGCTAGTGGTGTGCACACTTATTATTTACTCAGTGAATGCAATCCGTAACAAAAGAGAAACTGAACAATTAATAATAGCCCTAAAGTGAATTTTATATGTACTCTGATTTGACTATGTAATTAGGCTAAGATAAATGGGCATATATAAATCTCTGATTTCTCTGGTTCTCATAGGCCCAGGCTAAGGTATATCCATTCTTTGGAGGCCTGACTTGACTTTGGCTCTCCTAAGTCAATGACACTAAGCACTTTTAGATGTAACTTGAATTTGTCTATTCTACAGAGACTAATATACTATCAGGACATTGATGGACACATTCCTAGCCTAGAGACACATTGCCTAGAGAATCATGGGTGGGGCATAAAAAAGAAAAAAAAACCAGAAAAACACATGTTCTGATGAATTCAGATACAGTTATCCCAGTGCGTGAAGTAGCTTTTCTTCTGTTCCTGTTTGAACTTTCAGAGCTCAGTGGGAGCCACTGTGCATAACGTGATGAAATGACAAGGATTGTGGGAGCCTGCAACCTCTTTAGGAAGACCTCAGATTCCCAGTATGACTTTGAATCTGATCATTAATATCTGCCACTCAGAACACTTTCCCTTCTCTTCTTTGATAATTAAAATCCTACTGTCTCCATAAAACCTTCTCCTGCTTCTCTGCCTCACATAGATCTAACTCCTACCTCTTTCACCTGCTTTAGCACTCAAGATCTGGACAGCAACATTTAGGGGTTGCTGATATTCTGGTTTATCCTGTTCTACATGAATTCCAATTTCTATAACTACATTATACATTTCTTAGGGGTTAGAACCAAACCCTATCTGTTCTTTTAACTCCTCATATGGAAGTCTGGCAGCAATGAATGGATAGCTAGATTGATAAAAAAAAGTTTAGGAGCCACTAATAAGAATGAATATAAGTATATAAGTGATGTGCTGTTTTTTCTCCCGATTATATAAAGTCATAAACAGCTGGGGGAAACTCACATTTTCAGGTGGTGAGGAGCACCTATTTTGTTTATTACTGTTTCCTCCAGGAACCTTCTCACCCTCCCACCTTCCCTCATTCCTTTTATACACCACACTTAAAATTAGAGGCATAACCTTGTTCAAGAATGTGCAAAACGGGAACATGGTAATGAACTCTTGTTGCCGCTATAAACTTGATGAATGGCTTGTGGAGGAAGGGCATTAAATGGCAATCTCAGTCCAGTGATTAGCTCTGCGGCATTCCTCCTTTGGAACTCATGCAGACCAGCGTAGATTTCATTCTGCTGTAGGTTTCCTGTGGGCTCCATCGGGTGTGCAGAAATGCTACTGGGCCTTCGCTGGAGGGGTGGAGGGGAAAGGAGCAAAGAAAGTCTTTCTGCTTTTTTGTTTTTTTTCCCAGCACTTACTGCCTGCCTTCATCTCACCTCCCCCAACCCACTTCACTCACAATTGTAGCTGTGTTTGATCTGGAAGAAACCTTATGTGCTACATTGACCTGTACTTTTTCTCTGACCTTTGCCCACCTTAGACTGCCAGGACATAAATGGCTATATTTAAATTCTTGCTTCTTGCCTGAAATACAGATTTTCTGTCACAAGAGGGAGTGCTCAGGCTCAATTAGCCCAGATGAAACATACAATGGGCTCCTGAAACAGTTGTATGTGAATTGCATTTTTCAGTGTCCAGCTGTGTTTCCAGAGCACAAAGAAAGGGGCTTTCAGAAACTGCAACAGTACTTTTATAAGTGACTAATCATACTAAAAACTGAGGGCCATTTTAACAATTAAATGTGATCTGACAATGACAAAGAGAATACAAAAACTTTTTTTCCCCCATAATCTATCATTTGGCTATTAGCAGTGAATTACGTGTTTGTTCTGTGCTTTTCTCTAATTATTTCCTGTGTATTTTAGCAACAGGAAATGAAGCAGACGATGTGTGCCATTTTCTCTTGTATCCTCTACCACACAGGTCCCAACACTGGAATTGTATTTTATAGACCAGCAGCATTGGCTTCGCCTGGGAGCTGGTTTAGGCAGCAGAATCTTAGGTCCCACCCAGACCTACTCAGACTCTCCACTGTAGTTAGATCCCCCAATGATTTGTATGCACATTAAAATGTGAGATGCTTTATGTAGGAGACATTGAACAGGAACTCATGAAATGCTCATTGAATTTAACTAAAAGAAAAATCCTCTCTTGCAGAGATGAAATCTTCTATCTTGGATAAGAGGTTCTGGTTGAATCTACATGTCACTAGAATGTTAATTTCAAGCGAAGGCAGAGAGAAGTAGGCAAAAACAAGAACAAAGAAAGTCAATAAGTCTAGTTGATTTACGAAGTTTTCTTTAAAAAAATATTTTGCTGGGACAGCTTGGGTACATTCTTATTAATGGATATACCTTATTGGAGCATTTTCCCTATGGCATGGAAAGGCCAGCTTTGCACTTGGATTTTTACTGCTTGAATTAGACATCCATCCACTTCTAAAACTTTCTTCTTTTCCCCTAGTGCCACGTGCTCAAGGCTGAGTGGGAAGGATGAGAAATGCTGAGCAAAAACATCTATATATGAAGGTTACCTACTTGGCAGAAATTTAAGGGTTACTGTTTTCTTCAGACTTGGACACACTATTCTGTACTGATGTGACTATAAGATGCTCAAGATCTAATTTATTTTAATAGATGAGAGGCAACATGGCACAAAACAAAGCATTATATGGAGAAAGTGCACAGGATGTGGTATCAGAGGAAACTCACCTACATGATTTCCTAGATGTTAGTTTCAGGCCAGTTACCACATTTCTCTGAGCTTCATTTCCTCACCTGTGAGATAGGCATAAATACTTGCCCCAGCTGCTACTTAAAGGTTGGTGTGGATGATTAATGAGCTATAATAGGTGTATGAGGTATTTTGAGATTATAAAACAGGATAGCCATATGAAGATATTAATGGTACTACTACAAACAAAATAGATAACTCTGAATTTGTGTTTATGTATGTCCTACTTCTTTCTGTTAGGGAGCAAGGTTATCATTGTCCTATATCATATATTATCTGGGCTACACTCATTGCATTCATAAATATCTCAGAATAGATTAATGCATGAACTTTGGAGGAAGAATGCCTATGTTCAAATCTTGGCTTCATTGCTTATCAACTGTGCTATTGGGCAAGTCACATAACCACTTTGACTTCAACCTTCTCACTGTAAAATTAGGATGATAAGAAGATTCTTATGATCAGATCAGACAATACATATAAAGTGACTTAGCTCAGTTTCTGGCAAAATAATCATGCAACAAATGGCAGCTGTGATTATTATTGTTGTTAAGCAACATGAGAACTCCTTGAGTGCGGGGACCATGTATCTTCATCTTTATTGCTCACAGCATCTAGCAGTGACTAGCACATAAATTTCATCAAATCCTGTCCTCATCTAATTAGCACACATTTTGTAGCTCAAGAAGAATTTGTTGAATCATTGATTGGTGGATGGATTATGCTCCTCTTAGTTCTTGGTGTCTCTTACAGTTGCTCACAAGTAGAGCCAAACAAACACAAGAGCATATTTGTGAGTCAGAAGGAGGTGTGCTCAGCCCGAGGAAGCTCGTTAGCTCTACAAGCCTCTTCCTCACAGATATACAGGGACTGATGGAAGTCACAATCTTTACTCTGTGAACCTTGATAAATCACTTGATGGATTAGCTGGTGTCATTCATCAGCCTGCACTTGTCTTGACTATTTGACTTAAGTCTATAAATCTCCTCCTTTTAAAAAGCCTCAACCAGTGATCTCAGATTTGGCCTCACATCTTTAAAGTTAACATGGAGCTTACTCTCTATGTAGAATTGTTTTGTTTTGTTTTGGGACTTGGTGCTGCAATAAACCACCACCCTTTTTCTCCCAAATCAAATGTTTGCTTTACTAAATGAAAAGTTACATCTCAACTGCCTTGATTGGACTGAGAGGTTATATGTATGTGAAGAGAAGCAGAAAAGGAAATTTAAGGGAAGGTATAAAAGGAGTACATTTTAAACAAGTTTGTGATGACTGGAACCTCAATTTTTAACATTCAGTAAAGAAAAAGAAAAAGAAGCCTGAGTTTTCCACCTGGTCAGAGAGTGAAGAGCCCATCCTCAATAGATGGATCTTTAAAGCACTAATGTCAGTGTGCTTACAGGACGATCATCCTGCTCTCAAATCTAAGTGTATGTGCACACAGACTTTGCCGTCCAAACAAGTAAGTCAGCCAGGATATGGTTTTTAATGTATTAAAGCAAATGTCTTTAAGCATATGTTCCATACTGACTAAAATCCCACCATTAGCAATTCAGTCCTTTAGATTGGGGATTACCCACTTCATGATTTTTTAAAAAGCCAAATTGTGTTGGAGGAGGCAGTTCCCAGACTCCTTAGACTTTTGGTGTCAATAAGTTATTCAGATGCTGCTGTGCTTACTGGGAAAGAAGAATTACAAACAAGATTTAAAAACCTGAGAGCTTGTCTAAAGAAAGATGAGGTGATAAACATTTTATTAGCTTGACTGTCATTTTACAAATCTGTACATATATCAAAACTTCACATTATATAGCTTATTATTACTGTTTTTTTTTTTTTGAGATTGAGTCTTGCTTTGTTGCCCAGGCTGGAGTGCAGTGGCGTGATCTTGGTTACTGCAACCTCTGCTTCCCAGGCTCAAGTGCTTCTCCTGCCTCAGCCTCCCTAGTAGCTGGGTTTACAGGTACCCACTACCATGCCCAGTTATTTTTTTTTTTCTGTATTTTTAGTGGAGACAGGGTCTCACCATGTTGGTTAGGCTGGTCTTGAACTTCTGACCTCAAATGATCCACCCACCTCAGCCTCCCAAAGTGCTCGGATTACAGGTAAGAGCCACCATGGCCGGCCTGTACAGCTTAAATAGACACAATTTTTATATGTCAATCATACCTCAGCAAGACTGGAAAGAAAAAGTTTGGGAAGATAAAAAAAAATTGTAAAACAAAAAATAAAAAGTGGGGCTCTGAAAAGTTGGGAAAGGAACCAAGAGGTAGAGACTATAAATTAATAAACTTCGCTTGCCATTATAATTCCAGTGTGCCTAACCCTGTGCTAGGTGCTTTGGAGGAATATGAGAAGAGGGAAGGGACAGGATTAGTAGTCAATGTGTAGTCAGGCTGAGATACTGTGAATGGGAATCCTTATTATTCATACCTTGAATTTGTATGCACTTTTAACTATTCAAAGGGTGCTCACATTCAAGTGCAGATTATATGTTTATAAAACATTTGGCATCAGCAATTGCTATCTCTCTGCCCAGATTGTCTCAGAACCTGAGACCCACTGGGATGGCTAACTTCTGCTTCATTCATTTAGGCTCCTCTGGCATTTATTCCAAGCTCCTGTACTTTTCCTTTCTGCCTGAAAAAGACCATTCTTCTGGAATGGTCTGAGCTATAAAAACACATCTTTGGTCATTTGATTGCTGTGTAGGCTGGCCAGGGTAAATCTGAGCACTGAAGGGGAGATTTATGAAGTATACGATTCAGGTAATTTATTTGTTGGAAGGTGGACAGGCAAGTGGGTCCATATTCCATTTGAATCTTTTACTGTTTAAAGCATCTTATTAAGTCATAAACGGCCCAGATGGATGTGGTTGTGATGGGCATGGGCTAAATGAGGAAATAAAAATAAGTAGTTTGTGCATTGATTGGAGCTTACCTTTAGATTGCTTCTTTTTATTTTAAAGCCATCTATTTAAAAAAAAAAAAAAAAGCTAGCAAAGTTCCCAGAGCAGAGCCACAAGGATATTTTTAACTTGAGTACTATGCTGCCTTAATTGTATCTTTACTCAATAGACATTGAGTTACTGGCAAGGGGGGAAAAAAAGGCCAGTTCATTTTCTGGTATATCTCTGAGCACTGACAAATATAATTCACTAGAAGGTCTCACACATAGCTTGCTTTGTCAAGGAGAGTCCAAAGCAAAAGTGTGGCTGAAGCAGAAGTTGTAAAATAAGATAACCTCACTTGGCTGTTGATTAGAAAATGGAAGAAGATTGTGTTTGATGGCGAGTCAGAAGTGCCTTGAGTAACCTCTGTTCTATCATGGCACCTGGAACTCTTAGCTACTGAATGAAAGGTACCAAGCAGAAGTCACCATGACCACGAATGCTTGGAGTATCAAATGGCCAAGAGCGTGGAGGGTATTAGAGATGACTAATGTAAATGAGGGCATATCTGTGCTCTCTCAAGCCAGGGAGCATCTATGACATACATCTTTATTACCATAAGCTTATTAGCCCACAGTGGTCCTCTTGCCTGCATTTTTCTTATATTTTCTTCCTTGTAATCTCTTCCAACCAAGGAACTCCCACTCTATCCTCATGGATAAAGCATAAATAACTGAGGTGTGAAGAATTATAATGAGTATAGGGTTGGGGGCATCTATAAAATTACAGATCTCAAAAACTCTGCTTTCTTTATCAAACTCATATAGCCCCTACTCTAATATATTAAAAGGAATAAAAACAAAACCCAAATAAAAGAAAGAAGCAAAAAATCCAAACATATAAATAAAATGCTAGTAACTTACTCCCTTTCTGATCTGGGCAGTTCTTAGATATTACAGAGTTTATTTTAAGGACACACCTAGCAAGTTAAAAATAAGGAGACTTAATGGAAACACTAAAACCACATCAACCCAAAAAGTGACAAGAAAAGAGCTTCTTGTGTTCTTGGATGAAGCAATAAATACAAAAAAATAGTTATTTTCAGAATACTTACGGAGAACAGGAAATGACATAAGGGCTTTCACCTTCTAGACGTTAACTCACGTTGGACCCAGGTCAATAATAACAACTTAATTGGCCCAACTCCTACATTTCCCAACTGATAACTAAGTTAATTTGCAACTTAACAGCCAGCTCAGTTTGCAAGCCCTTGGACTACAGCTACTCTCAGCAGGAGCTTTACCCAGAAATGAGTTAGCAAGCTGGAACTTGAAAGTAAAATAGCTCCGAGAAGAGATTTCCTTCACTCTGACTATAGCAGTAGAAAATGACTCTAGGTTCTGGTTCGTGGCAGTTCCGAGGGCTTAGGCACAGACATCCTCTCCTCTAATAGTAAATGTCACCAAAAGAAGTTAATAGCTTCAATTTTCCCATCAATCCCTCTTTTACTTTAGTAAGAACATGTAGGAAAATGGTAGATTGCAACTAAAAGAAGCCTTGTGTAGCAGAAAGGACCAGACTACTTTGGGTTTAAATCCTAGCTTCACCACATAAGGATCCTCTGATGTTGCTTGGTTTCTTACCTTTCGTGAATGTCAGTATCCCTGTCTATAATGTGTGGGTTAACTGAGATGTAGTATTTAAAACCTCTGACCCAGAATAGGTGTGGAATAATTGTTGATTTAAAAATCAACTTTGTTGAAGTATAATTTGACAAATAATCAAATGCATTCATTTGAACTCTTCCATCTGTAACTACTACCACAATCAAGATACAAAATATCTTCACCACGTTAAAAATGTTTCCTTGTCTGCCTTCCCAGACAATCCTCATCACCACCCTGGGAACCAGGCAACTACCAATCTTTCTGTTACCATAGATTAGATTTTCTTCTTTTTTGAGTTTCATATAAATAGAATCATATGGTATACCTTCTGTGTCTGGCTGCTTTGCTTACTATAATGCTTTTGAGAGATTTATCCATGTGGCTTTACATATTAGCAGTATATTCTTTTTTATTACTGTTTAGTATTAAGTTGTGTGAATGTCATACCATTTGTTTACCCCATTGACCTGCTGATGGATATTTGAGTGACTTTCTGTTTGGGACTATCATGAATACATCTGTTATGAACATTCTTGCAGTCTCTGTTTGGAAATATATGTATTTATTTATCTTGGGTCAATATAAGAAACTTACAAACTGTTTATCAAAGAGGGAGTACCACTTTAAATTCTCACTAAAGATGTATTAGAGTTCCATTTGCTCCACAGCCTCACCAATAACCTGGTATTATTAGATTTTACTTTTGGCCATTTTAGTGGGTATGGAATAATATTTCATTATGGTTTAAAATTGCATTTTGCTAATGATTAATGATGAGCATTTTTTCATGTGCTTATTGCCAATTTGTATATCTTCTTTTGTGAAGTTATCTGTTCAGATATCTTGTCCATTTTAAATTAGATTGTGTATCTACTTATTTTTTACTTCTTTATATGTGTAAAGATATGTTCTTGCTACAACTCCCTTTTCAGATATATGTATTACAAATATTTTCTCTCATTCTGTGGTTTGATTGTCATTTTCTTGATGGTGTCTTTTTTTCCTATTTTTTTTATTGTGTTTTTTGAAAAGCAAAAGTTTTTCCTTTTAATGAAGTCCAAAATAACACTTTTATGTTTAATGTGTTCTACTTAAGGAATCTTTGCCTATCCTGAGATTGTAACATATTCTCTCCTAACAGTTTTAAAATTTTAGTTTTTGCATTTAAGTCAATTATCCATTTACAGTTAAATTTTGTGTATAACATGAGGTAAGCGTGAGGTTTATTGTTTTTCCTGTGTGGATACAAAGTTGATTCAGCATCATTTGTGGGAAAAAAAACCTATTCTTTTCCTACTGAATTCTATAAAGTAAATTCCTTCAGGATATAGATGATGAGAGAATTTTCCCAACTCATTTTATAATACAGGTAGAACAAAATCAAACAAGAAATGACAAGAAAATAAATATACTAAATACTGCCACAAATATAGATAAAACATTTGAAACAAAATATTAGCAAGTCAAAATTTGTTAATGTGTGTGGACCATTTTTAACAAATACAAATCAGATCATGTCACTTTGTTGCTCAAAACATCCCATTTAATCTCAATCACACTGACACCTAAATGTGTCCCCATGGTCTATCAGGTACTATATGACCTCACTCCCAGCTTACTCTTTGATCTTATGTCCTGCAAATCTCCTCTTTGTTTTATTCTCTAGCTACAACATGTAGATACACTTTACATGCTCATGAAGGTTCTTTGTACAAATCGGATTCTGACTAAACTATCATCTACCTCAGTGGTTTTCAACTCTAGATGTACATTAAAATCATCAAGGGAGATTTAAACAATGATTAATGTTTAGACCCTGCCCTGGATAAATGAAATAAAAATCTCTGGAAATGATATTTGGGCATGTACATTATTTTTAAAGTTCGCCAGGGGATTCTAAAGTGCAACCTAAGAAGAGAACCACTCAACATTATTTCCTTGTTATTCCCAGGGACGCAAATCTCTTCCCATTCAAAGATCTAACCAGTCTAACACTGGACTTACTTTTTTTTTTTTTAACCAGGAGCTAGTAGAATCATCAGCCTCTCCTTTTTGCTTTGAGTAAGTAGGACTCAAGGCTGCTTTGCCCATTAACTCCCAGAATCACAGAAGGTTGGGTTAGGAAGGAACTTAAGTTATCTAACAAGGAGATTCTCTGAGGGGCAAAGCTGAGTGGAAGCCATATTTTCTAGCACTGTTGCAGTTACAGTTACTTGATTTACTTCCTTTCCTTTTATCTGTGTTGAGTGATTCTGAAGAATGGAGAATTGGGAGGCTCCTCAACTTTTTTAATGTGCTTGCAACAATTCTCATTTAATAAATCTCTTTCTCTAACATTCCCTCTGTTAACTTTCTTTTCCCCAGTGATCTGGGGGTGGAGGCTGGAGTGTCAGACTAGTGTTCTCATTTTTATATGCAAATAAATCACTTGATTATATTTTTTGTCCTTATGTTATCATGAATATTTCAAATGAATTTTATGTGGTTCATATTTATGGTTTGGGAGCTATTTCACATTTTGGCTCCCCGCCACCTCATCTGCATATACCATATCTCAGCTGATGTTGATTGGTCTCATTTACATATTCATCATGCTCCTATTTCAAAAGATATTTTGTTATAAACTAGCTTTTCCCCCCACCTCCAGTGTTATAATAACACATAGATGTGTTTTTAAATTGAACTCATTTCCATACATAATTTTTCTGGTTACCATAAATCTCCGCATTGTCACCTACTCCCCCCACCCTATTCAGTGTAATCTTCACACTTTATACCAAGCTGACATATGGCTCCGAAGTAATTAAAGACAATGTAAACAGTTTACAGTTCACTTTGCAAAGCCACTTCACATTGCAGAGTTTAAGGATTTCTTTTTTTCCCCAGCAAGTCTCAAAGCAGTGAAGAATAGGGAGGTTTGAGATAGTGATGCAGATAAAAGCTAAGGTGTGAACAGTGGCCATTTCATTTCTAATGGAGAAGCTTCTGTTCCTGGGTCTTAAAAAAAAAAAAAAGTCCTTTCCCTATTGACTTCTGATAGAAGTAGAGATGGCTGCGTTAAGCTGGGCTAATGAATAAGGAAGAATCATCAGCAAGAGTTGGGGCATTTTTTTCCTAATCATTCTAACAAGAGGAATAGGGGAAAAAGTAAATTCATCAAATGCCCATGTTGTATCAGATACTGAGATTGAGTATTAAGGGCCTTGACAACCCTATGAAATAGACTTTAGTATTAGCATTTTACAGATTAGGGAGATGAGGATTAGAGAGGTGGAAACACTTGTCTAACATAAAGACAGATCCAAAGAGAGAAAAAAATAAAGATGTGTGAAGTCAGCATCTCTGCAAACTAGTCTAGTTCCATGCAGGTGAGGTGCATTCTATTCTGCAGTATCTTTTTCTATTGTTTACCCACTGTGTTACCTTGGATAGAGAATTTGTTCTATTTAAGCCTGTTTTCCTATCCATAACATAGCACTAATGAAGCTACCTGTCTCCTGCGTGTCCAGGAGGATGAAAAAAGTGATGAATGTAGCTCTGTGGGTGGGCCCCAATGGGTATGCTCCCAGGCCAACCTAGCAGCTATGTGCCCATGTCTTGGTATAAGAAATAGCTCACAGGTTGCTTTGCTACTTGCAGACATACCTCCAAGCTGGCCAATTAGCCTTGGACCCACATCCTGGATCAAGAAACAGCCCACAGTCCACCCAAAGAAGATACACAGCCCCACGTCAGCCAATAGGCCATGCAACCGTGTCCAAGACCTGCAAAACATCCCTGTGGGCCACCCCAAGGAGACATACCCCATGGCCAGCCAACTAGCTATTCACATATATCTGGGCCTGATAGATAGCCCCATGTAGGCATGCCCTTAAGCCAGTGGAGAAACCATATACCCATGCCTTTGGTCAGAATAACAGCCACATTGGCCCCAACCCCAGTGAGCTAGACCCTGAGTCGGTCAACCCATTGTGTGCACACATGTACTTGTGACCTGAAGAACAGCCAGGCAAGCCTACCTCTAGCAAAGCCACAGCACAACAACCACAGACTCTCTCAGATTAGGCTGCTGAGACTGTTGCAAACATCACTAGCATGGATTATAGCAAAATAAATGACACAGAGACTACACTATTGTATCCACCTAGAACCAAAGTCAAAGCACCTCACCGAAACAACACCCCAAGACCCATACACATGAATGTCTTTCCTTATAAAACCTATTTCATAAAATTGGAAGAGGTGACTGTTTGACCAGATGCATACAAATCAATGTAGGGATACATCAAAGATGGAAAATCAAGGAAACATGACACCTAAAGGAACATAGTAATTCTCCAGTCACAGACCTTAATTACAAAGAGATATATAAAATGTCAGAAAAAGAATTGAAAATAATAATTAAGGAAACTCAGTAAGATACAAGAGAATATAGATAGACAATTTAATCAAATCAGAAAAACGACTCATAACTTGAATGAGAAATTTGGTAGAGAGATAGATTCAAACAGAAATCCTACAGCTGAAGTCAATTAATAACATATAAAAGGAACCAACTGAGAGCTTTAACAACAGATTAACCAAGAAGAATAAAAAATATCTGAACTTGAAGACAGGTCTTTTGAAGGAACATAGGCAAAAATAAATAATAAAAAATAATAAAATCTATAGAATCTGTGAGGCATTGTTAACCACATAAATATTCATATTATGGGAATTCCAGAAGGAGAAGAGAAAGGAAAATGTATAGAAAGCATATTTAATGAAATAATAGCTGAAAATTTCTCAAGTCTTGATAGAGAGATGAACATCTACTCCCAAGACTTGGGGGAAAAAAATCCCAAAGAAGGTCAACCCCAAAGTCCTTTCCAAGGCACATTATAGTCAGATAGCCAAAAATCAAAGAAAAAGAGAAACTTGTGAAAACAAGAAGGGAAAAGCCTCAAGTCATACACTAAAAAATCCACATTGGATGAAGAGTAGATTTCTTAGCACAGACTTTATGGGCCAGGGGAGAACAGGATGATATATTCAAAGTACTAAAAGAAAAAGCTGCAAGACAAGAATATTATACCCAGCAAAGCTACCCTTCAGAAATGAAGGGGAAAAAAAATCTTTCATAGGCAAGAAAAACCTAAGGGAATTGATCACAACTAGACCTGCCAAACAAGAAATGCTCAAAGGAGTCTACCATCAGGAAGTAAAGAGACTGAAACCAACATCATGACAACATGCAGAACTCTAACACTCACTGTTAAAACTGATACACAAAGGACAATGAGAAAGGAATCAAGCCCATCACTACAGAAAACCACCTAATTGCAATAATACAAATAAGAGAGGAAGTAAGAAGCAAAGGATATATATAAAACAAACAGAAAACAATTAATGGTAGGAGTAAGTCCTGACCTATTAATAGTAATCTTGAATGTAAATAGATTAAATTCCCCATTTAAAATATATAGACTGGTGAAATAGATGTTTTTTTAAGACCCAAATATATGCTGTCTACAAGAAACTTACTTTACCTGTAAGATACATAGACTGAAAGTGAAAGGATTAAAAAGAGATATTCCTTGTAAACCCAAAACAAAGCAGCAATAGCTATACTTAAATCAGAAAAACAGAGTTAAGTTAAAAGATGTAAAAAGAGACAAAGATTAACATTATATAATAAAAGGATCAATTCAGCAAGAAATTATTACAATTGGAATATATATATATATATACTCCTAACACCAAAGCATGCAGATATAAAAAGCAAATATTGTTAGACCTGAAGGGAGAGATAGATCACAATTCATTAGTAGTTGAAGACTTCAATACCCCACTCTCAGCATTGGGCAGATTGCTTAGAGTGAAAATCAATAAGGAAACACTGGATTTAAACTGCATTATAGACCAGAAACTTACAGAACATTTAATCCACCAGCTGCAGAATACACATTCTCATCATTAGCAAATGAAATACTTTTCAGAATTGGCCATATTGCTTCTGTCAGGACAATAAACAAATCTCAAAAAATTAAAAAAAATCAAAATCATATCAAGTATCTTAGAATACCACAGTGGAATAAACCTAGAAATCAATAACAAGAGAAACATTTGAAAGCATACACTACATGGAAATTAAACAGCACATTTCTGAATGATCAATGGGTAAAGAGGAAATTAAGAATAAAATTTAAAACTTTCTTAAAACAAATGAAAATGAAAACATAACATACCAAAACCTATGGGACACAGCAAAAGCAGTATTAAGAGGCAAGTTTATGGTAGTAAACCCATATATCAAAATACAAGAAAGATTTCAAATAAACCAATTAATAATGCAGTTCAAGGAACTAAAACAGCAACAAACCAAACAAAAAATTATTAGAAAAGTAATAAATATCAGAGCAGAAATAAACACTAAAATAATATAGAAGATCAATGAAACAAAAAGTTACTTTTCTGAAATGATACACCAAATGAACAAACCATTAGCTAGACTAAGAAAAAAGGGAGAATACCCAAATAAAGAAAATCAGAAATGAAAAACATACACAGTCACAGTAGCAGTAGTAGTAACATTACAATGGTTACCACAAAAATACAGAGGATCATTAAAGATTGCTATGAACAAGTATACACCAATACATTTGAAAACCTGGATAAATTCCTAGACAAATACAACCCACCAAGGTTGAACCAAGAAAAAATACAAAACCTGAACCGACCAATAATAAGTGACAAGTTTGAACAGATACTTGAAAATCTCCCAACAAAGAAAAGCCCAGGACAAGATGGTGTCACTGCTGAATTATATAGAACCTTTGAAAAAGAATTAATACCAGTTCTTCTCAAACTATTCTAAAAACTGAATCAGAGGGAACTCTAACTCATTCTCATAGGCCAACATTGCCCACATACCAGACAAGCACATAGCAAAAAAAAAAAAAAAAAAAAAAAAAAAAAAAAAAAAAAAAAAAAAAAAAAAAAAAAAAAAAAAAAAAAAAAAAAAAAAAAAAAAAAAAAAAAAAAAAAAAAAAAAAAAAAAAAAAAAAAAAAAAAAAAAAAAAAGAAAAAAGAAAAAGAAAAACCATAGGCCAATAACCCTGATGAAGATAGATGCAAAAATCCTCAGCAAAATACTGCAATCCAAAACCAACAAGACATCAAAGAGATAATACACTGTGATTAAGTGAGGTTTATCTGGGAAATGCAAGAATGTTTTAACATATGCAAATTAATAAACATGATACAGTACAGCAATAGAATGATGGACAAAAGTCATATGACCATGTCAATAAATATAGAAAAAGCATTTGGTAAAATTCAACATGATTTCATGATTTAAAACTCTCAATAAATTAGGTGTAGAAGGAAAGTATCTCAATACAATAAGGGCCATATATGACAAACCTTCAGCTAATATCATCTAGATTGAGGAAAAGCTTTCAAAGGGAGGATTACTTGAAGTGTGGAAGGATTTGCTCTGTCTTACTACTACACCCCAGTTTGAGAAAACCATATCTTGGAAAATCCCTAAATTAAACCAGCCCAATATGAACTGAATGTTTGCAGTAACAAAGGAGTCTTCTCTTTTCAAAGGAAATCTTCATCAGTGCTGTAAATATGTCAAAGGCCTATTTGCATTCTGATGTTTATTGTAGCACTATCTGCAATAGCCAAGGTATGGCATCAACTTACATGTTCACAAAGAAATGGATAAAGAAAATGCTATGTGTATTATATATATATTAATTATATATACTATTGATTATATTATTTAATATTAATATTTGACATTAATATATTAATATAAATATATTATTACATTATATTTATCATATTTATATATTATAAATATATATGACACACAATGGAATAAAATTTAGTGATGAAAGGGAGCAAAATTCTGTCATTCACAGCAACATAGATAATCTTGGAGGATATTAAGTGAAATAAGTCAGCAGAAAGGGAAATATTGCATGCTCTCACTCATATGTGGAAGCTAAAAAATTTGACCTCAAAGAAGCAGAGAGTAGAAGAGTGGTTATTGGGGGCAGGGAAGTCTATGTAGGAGAAGGAATACCCAAAAACTGGTTAATAGATATAAAAGTACAGCAAAATAGGAGGAATAAGTTCTAGTGTTCTCTATAATTAACTATAATTAACAACAATTACTGTGTATTTTGAAATATGTAGAAGAGATTTTTAATGTTTCCAAAACAAAGAAATGATATTCATGTGAGATATGTTAATTACCCTGATTTATTACCCAATGTATATATGTATTAAAATAATACACTGTACACAATTATTATATGATTATGTGTTACCATGATTATAAATATGTACCATTATATGTTAATTAAAAATAAAAGAAAAAGGAAAACTGTGGAACAAAAAACAATAGAAAAAAGAGGTAAGACATGAAGAGTTTTTTAGTGTATGTGTGTGCATGGTAGGGTAAAGGTGAGAGATGACATAATCAGATATAAATTTAGAAAATATTACTGTATGTTGAAAATGGATGAGAAGGAAGAACATGCTGGTAAATGGGGACAGCACAAGTTGAAGGCTGTTGTAGTTATGCAAGTGCTCTGGTTTAAATGTTTTCTCCCCTCCGAATTTCCTGTTAAAACTCAATCTCCAATTCAACATTGGGAAACGTGGCCTTTTGAGAGTGGTTTAGGGCCACACAAGGACCTCATCATCATGAACAGATGAACAGTTGCTTTTGCTGGCTTTTGAATTTTTCTTGCTTCTCTGGTTCTTTTAATTTTGACATTAGGGTATCTATTTTAGATCTTTCCTGCTTTCTCTTTTGGGCATTTAGTGCTATACATTTTCCTCTATACACTGCTTTAAATGTGTCCCAGACATTCTGGTATATTTTGTCTTTGTTCTCATTGGTTTCAAAGAACATCTTTATTTCTGCCTTCATTTGGTTATTTATCCAGTAGTCGTTCAGGAGCAGGTTGTTCAGTTTCCATGTACTTGGGTGGTTTTGACTGAGTTTCTTAATCCTGAGTTCTAATTTGATTGCACAGTGGTCTGAGAGACTGTTAGATTTCCGTTCTTTTGCATTTGCTGAGGAGTGTTTTACTTCCAATTATGTGGTCAATTTTGGAATTGGTGCAATGTGGTGCTGAGAAGAATGTATATTCTGTTGATTTGGGGTGAAGAGTTCTGTAGATGTCTAGTAGGTCTGCTTGGTCCAGAGCTGAGTTCAAATTCTGGATGTCCTTGTTAATTTTCTGTTTTGTTGATCTATTACTGACAGTGGGGCATTAAAGTCTCCCACTATTATTGTGTGGGAGTCTAAGTCTCTTTGTAGGTCTCTAAGAACTTGCTTTATGAATCTGGGTGCTCCTGCACTGGGGGCATATATATATTTAGGATAGTTAGTTGTTCTTGTTGCATTGATCCAGCCACTCTCAAAAGGCCACATTTTCCAATGTTGAATTGGAGATTGGGTTTTAACAGGAAATTTGGAGGGGAAAAAACATTTAAACCAGAGCACTTGTGTAACTACAACAGCCTTCAACTTGTGCTGTCCCCATTTACCAGCATGCTCTTCCCTCTCCCTCATCCATTTTCCACATAGAGTAATATTTTCTAAATTTTTATCTGACTATGTCATCTTCTACATTTGCCCCACCATGCACACACATTCACTAAAAAAATCTTCATGCCTTTCTTTGTCTCTTTTGAATTTTTTTGGTTTAAAGTCTGTTTTATCAGAGACTAGGATTACAATCCCTGATTTTTTTGCTTTCCATTTGCTTGGGAAATATTCCTCCATCCCTTTATTTTGAACCTTGTGTGCCTCTGCACATTAGATGGGTCTCCTAAATAAAGCACACCAATGAGTCTTGACTCTTTATCCAATTTGCCAGTCTGTGTCTTTTAATTGGGCATTTAGCCTATTTACATCTAAGGTTAATACTGTTATGTGTAAATGTGATCCTGCCATTATGATACTAGCTGGTTGTTTTGACCGTTAATTGATGCAGTTTCTTCCTAGCATCGATAGTATTTACAATTTGGTACGTTTTTGCAGTGGCTGGTACTGGTTGTTCCTTTCCATGTTTAGTGCTTCCTTTGGGAGCTCTTGTAGGGCAGGCCTGGTGGTGACAAAATCTCTCAGCATATGCTTGGTTGTAAAGGATTTTATTTCTCCTTTGCTTATGAAGCTTAGTTTGGCTGGATATGAAATTCAGGGTTGAAAATTCTTTTCTTTAAGAATGTTGAATATTGACCCTAGCTCTCTTCTGGCTTGTAGGGTTTCTGCCAAGAGATCCACTATTAGTCTGATAGGGTTCCCTTTGTGGATAACCTGACCTTTCTGTCTGGCTGCCCTTAGCATTTTTTCCTTCATTTCAACCTTGGTGAATCTGATGATTAGATGCCTTGGGGTTGCTTTTCTCAAGGAGTTTGTGGTGTTCTCTGTATTCCCTGAATTTGCATGTTTGCCTGCCTTGCTAGGTTGGGGAGGTTCTCCTGAATAATATCTCGAAAAGTGTTTCTAACTTGGTTTCATTCTCCCTTTCATTTTTAGGTACACTAATCAAATGTACATTTGGTCTTTTCACATAATCCCATATTTCTTGGAGGCTTTGTTCATTTCCTTTCACTCTTTTTTTTTTTCTCTAATCGTGTCTTCTAGCTTTATTTCATTGAGTTGATCTTCAATCTCTGATATCCTTTCTTCTGCTTGATCGATTTGGCCATTGAAACTTGTATATGCTTCATGAGAACTTCAGGAGCTCTTTTTCAGCTCCATCAGGTTATGTTCTTCTCTAAAGTGGTTATTCTAGTTAGGTTTTCATCTAACCTTTTATCAAGCTTCTTAGCTTCCTCGCATTGGATCAGAACATGCTTATAGAAGTTTGAGCTTTAGCTCATAGAAGTTTGTTATTACCCACCTTCTGAAGCCTGCTTCTGTCAATTCTTCAAACCAATTCTCTGTCCAGTTTTATTCCCTTGCTGGTGAGGAGCTGTGATCCCTTAAAGGAGAAGAAGCATTCTGGTTTTTGGAGTTTTCAGCCTTTTTGCTCTTGTTTCTTCCCATCTTCATGGATTTATCTACCTTTGGTTTTTGAGGTCAGTGACCTTTGGAAGGGGTCTCTGAGTGGACGTCCTTTTTGTTGATGTTGATGCTATTTCTTTCTGTTAGTTTTCTTCTAACAGTCAGGCCCCTCTGCTGCAGGTCTGCTGGAGTTTGCTGGAGGTCCACACCAGACGCTGCTTGCCTGGAAATCACCAGTGGAGGCTGCAGAACAGCAAAGATTTCTGCCTGCTCCTTCCTCTGTTGCTATTAAGAAAAGCTTTTGGGAATGGGTTCTCTCTCTTTTCCTCTGCCACGTAGGGACATGTTTTCATGTTTGTCCCCTTTTCCCCTTTTCCCCTCCACCAAGTGAGAACTCAGCAAGAAAGCTGTCACCAGATGCTGGAGACTTGATCTTGGACTTTCAAGCCTCCATAACTGTGAAAACATAAATTTCTTTTCCTTGTAAATTATCTAGTCTGTGGTATTTTGTTACAGCAGCACTAATGGACTAAGATACCAAGGAAAGATAGTGGTAGCTGGAGAAAGACATGAGTGGACAGGCTAGACAGACGTGGTGTTGTACTGTAGTACAAAGTTGCTACTTTCTGATCTTGGCCTTAAAGAATAATCAAGGGATCTGATAAACTGTAAATTCTGAATACAGTCTGATAAATGTGCTGTTAATATTATCAATACAGAATTATGGTTTGGAAAAACTTGGAAAGTTCTGGAAAAGCTCTGTAGAAAAGTAAGCATTTCATCTGGTCCCTGAATGACAAGCAGGATTTTATGAAGTGAAATTTTAGACAGAGGGACAGCATCTAGATAAAAACAGTGTGAAAGTATATTTTGTTCATTTGTTTATTTGTTGTTTCATTCCCCTGCAATTATTTTTAATCCCTTTATGTGCCAGACATTGTCCAAAGAACAAGCTGTCACATTCTAAATATGCAATATGATGTCTAGTAATAACAGTGCTTGGGGACTAGAAAATTGTCCCACCTGGTGAGAGTGTAAGGTACACAGTGCATATGGTATGAGATAAGAGTTTTGATTTCTGTGCCAGGAACTTATGACTTAAGTCTGTAGCAAGGAGGATCCATAGAGGTTCTTCTGCAAGAGAATTTGAACAGTGCAAGTCTGGCAGCAGAGTGGCAGGAAGATTGCAGCTGGGATAGGCATGGCAGCTTCATACAGTAGGCTATATAAGTGCTGATGAGATTTTGGGTCTAATAACAGTAGGAATGAGAAGAGGGCTGGATACCAGAGTACATTTGAGAAGCAGTCAGTAGGACTGGAAGAGCACCTTGGCACAAGGCATACAGAATGCACCTGCATCAATGAAGACTGGATTTTCCGTGCTTGCGAACCTGGGCAGATGGTGACATTATTCAATGGGCAATATGGGAAGATGAGAAATTTAAGGATAAAGATATGCTAGTTCTGAATATGTTGAATTGCAGGTATTTGCAGTTAACTCAGGTGTAGATGTGTAGGCATCTTTCTAATTTAAAACAAGAATTATGTTCTCAAAAGAGAGGTGGAGGTTGCAGATGAAAGTTTAGGAAGCCAGGTATTAAGATATTATCTGACAACTAGTTGTTCGGGGGTGGAGTTAGAGGAAAAGAAAATTGCCAAGAGTAGAGCTGTAGGATACCTAAATTTTTGAAGGGCAGTTAAAGAACAAGAGGGATGAAGATAACTGGATATGGAGCAATCTGGGAGGTTAATAGGAAGGCAGGAGAGTGTGGTGTCCCAGAAGTTAAGTGGGGAAAGGTTGTTGAGAAAAAGGCCATTAATGGTTAATGAAATTAAAAAAGCTACATATAAGGTAAGTAGTAGAGGATAAAGTAGGTCATTGGATCTTGTAGCTGTGGTATTATTGTGATCTTTGATAGAATAATTTAATAGTGTTGAAGAATTTTTGGCCAAATAGCAAGTGAGTAGGCTAAGAAGTGATTGAAAAGAAAGGATAGAGAAGCAGTGAATGAAGGCAGCTCTTTCAACACAGTGGTCTTGATGGGGAAGAGAGAAAAGGGTAGCATGAAAGGAAGGTGGAATTTATACAGAAAACTTTTCCTTTTTTTCTTTCCAATATGGATAGGTGAAAGTTGGTCACATGTGCAGAATGAATGAAAGGGACTTTGTGATTTGTGGAGAGGGAGATAGTGAAGAAAAGGACAATAGGTTTTTTTTTTTTTTAAGAA
>PVKP010033263.1:0-25189 GCA_004027715.1 Plecturocebus donacophilus | reverse complement strand
TTAAAAAAAAAAAAAAAAAACTGGGTTCTATGTCCAAAATAAACCATGGGTCTAGGTTCTTGGGGCATTTCTGTAGAATTTGGGGTTGTGGGGGGACCTTCAGAAAGCCCTTTACAATTCCTGGACCTCAGTTTCCCTATATTTAATTTAGGACAGATTGATTCCTTAAGGCCTCCCAGTTCTTAAAGTGTATAAGTTTCTACAACTGTATTTCTCCTACGTTCCCTCCAAAAATCTATCAATGAATGCGAACTGTCTCCTCACTTCCAGAGACGGTGTGTTTGTAAGCGCAGGGCCAAGTATCAGGGTCTCCTGAGTTTAAATCTGTCTTTGAAGACATGTTTCTGTCTGCCTCTGGCTAGCGATGGTCCCAGCTCCAGTTATACTCTGCTTCCCTCCATGAACTCATATGGTCACAAATGCCAAGAGAGCCGAAAAATGAGCCTGGCCGTCTCCTTCTCCCGCAGGAATGATTTGGTCTGAATGCAAGGAAATCTGGGAGGAGGGGCCGCGGGAGTACGTGCTGCACCTGTGGAACCTGCTAGATTTCGGGATGCTGTCCATCTTTGTGGCCTCCTTCACAGCACGCTTCATGGCTTTCCTGAAGGCCAGCGAGGCACAGCTGTACGTGGACCAGCACGTGCAGGATGACACGCTGCACAACGTCTCGCTTCCGCCGGAAGTAGCGTACTTCACCTACGGTGAGTCGCAGGCTTGCTTTCCCCTGCTCCATTCTGGCGCTTCTGGGACATGGCCCTGGCACTTCCCCGTGGCTGGTGAATTTGTAACTTAATTTGTAATCATGTGGCCCATGATTTGTGACGCGGCCGACTTTGGCAGTTCCACTGTCAGTACAGAGCACCCTCTCCACTTCAAAAAAAGCCCTGGTCCCGGAAGTGTAGCCAGCTGAATAGAAGGTGGAATTAGTGACTTTGAGAAATGAGTCTTTCTGTGTTAGGGATGAGTTTGTTTCTGAAGGGCACTTGGGAACATTTCCGTAGCTTGTTTGTTTTTAAGAAACGTCTTGTTTCTGATGTGCATCCAGGAGCACTAAAGGGTTATGTATATGCGGAAGAATTTACCTTCTATGTTGGATCCCTGTGTTTTGTGCAAAAATAAATTCTGCTTTCCCAGTTACTGCTTCGTGGCAAGATAGATTCTTAGGAGATACCTTAATTCTTGCAAACTGCAAGGACTTATAGTTTGAGGTAATAGATATGAGGGTTTAGGAATAATAATAGTAGTTATAACATATGTTTATTGCGAACTTACTTTGTGCCAGAAACTGTGTAGACATTTTATACATACAATTCTAATCCTTGCAAATAGCCCTGCAAAAAGGGGTCCTTCTTTTGTCCCTAATTTAAACATGAAGAATCAAGTTTTTATGGCAGGGCTTATAATGTTTCCAGAAATAAAGGATTGCCTTGTATAGCAGGAAATCCTGGCCTGACATGATTTGAAAATCATGCTGAATGGCATAGTAATTATGTACCCAAGCTTTGGAGTAGAAGAGACCTGGATTCAAACCCTAGTTCAGTAGTTTATTGTGAGATCTTGTTCACTTAACTTTTCTGAGCTCCCATTTCTCATATGTAAAACAGGGATAATAATATCTATGTCAAAAGGGTTTGCTTTGCAGGTTGAATAAACTAGCATGTGTGAGGTGCTTTGCACTCTGCTCTGAAAATAGTAAATGCTCACTTAATGATAGCAGTTATCTGCTTACTTATTTTAATAGAAGTTATGTCTTACTACTACCTTTTGGGTCATTTCTTGCTCAAACACTGTAATTTGCTCAAACACTGAATCTTGCTCAAACACTGAAACAGAAAGATGTTGAAGGTTGAAGGAAAGGTAGATACTTGTTAACAGTAAAAAGCAGCTGGACACTTAGTAGGCATTTGTTAATGGCAGCTGCAACATCTTGAAGGGATTGAGTGTTGAATGTCCCTGTTACATAAAGCCAGATAGATGGCTCTGGGAGCACAGAATCTTTGTGGTAAGATATAACAATGATTCTGTGGTCAAATACAACAATGATCTGCAGAGGATTGTTCACTTAACACAAAAGTTTAGTAACTGCCCATTTTCAATGTAGATTATGTTACATGCAAATGTGGTAGAGAAATCCCCACTGAGAGATCTCCATGGAGGGTCTTGTAGTATTACAAACCATCATCCACCCACACCCTGCCATTTTGGGGTTTGGCAAATTCAGACTTTCTTAAAGCAAAATACCTTGGATATTGTGCCCTCTGTTTTGCTCAGGGTTCATCAAGGAAAGATGAGAGAATATTGATACTACATTACATACTTTTCTTAATACCATGATTCAGCCTGCAGTATTGTCCACTTCTGACTTCTGTTGCTTTCTGGGTTGTATTAAGGTCTCACCCAACCCAATGCATAGCACATACTGCTCTTGTTTTTGTGGTTCACCCTGTGCCCTTGGAAATCCTTTGGATTTCTGGCTCACTTGTGCTCCAGTTATGGGGCAAGAGCGCCCTCTTGTGGCCAATTAGACAGTGACTCCTTCCAACCTCTATAGCAAATGGGCAGATACACATGGGCAGATAGCAATTTTTCAGGTTGTGATAGAGCAATTTTTCTCATGGAAATAGCTCTAAGAAGAAAACACCTCTAAATCATCACAGTGCTGTTCACTTTACGCTCATTACAACTCTTGACAAGTCAGTCCAAATATAATATTTTTCAGTAAAAGTCCTGACCTGGTCACCAGGATCTGACAACAGCTAAATCTATCTGAGTAGATTATAAGAGTGTCTTGTTATTGTGACTGAGGTTTAAGATGGTAAGCTAGAGGCTGCAGAAAAAATAATTCCTTTTTGGCTTCTGTTTAACAGGAGAAGTTGTGTCTTATTTTATGTTATTCAAATATGCTATTTATCCATAGAAGATGACAGATATATTGGAAAACACATAATTTATTCTGCTTCCTAGTCTTTCATGGATTTTTGAGGTATGACCTTGATGAGAACATAGAGTCTGTAATGTTATTATATTTATAAATGCAATTTAGAATCACTCCATGAAACTTTGCGGCCTGGCTTCCTCTACTAAAGGTTTCTTACTGCTCTCTATTATTATAATTATTTAACAGAGTCTAGTTTTGCAAATAAAGAATAAAAGACTTCCTCTTTAATCTCCCTTGGAATGCCAAAAATTGCTATGTAACATCCTTGCTATCAGCATTTACCAGGTTCTGAAAAGGACCCCATACCCTAAATCCAATCTTTAAAATGGCAATAATGATATCTACTCAACAGGGCTGTTGTGAAAATTACAGCTAATGTAAGTGTAAGTGCTAATTTAGGTTTCTCAATGTTTCTTAATTAACATTTCACTCCGCATTTCTCAATGGGACCCTATTAACTTTTCCAGCAGCACAGGTTTTATGGTACAGATCTGTCTGGGGCATTGCAGGACATTAGCATCCCAGTAGTACTCCTGTTCAGTCACTGTGACAACCAGAGACACCTCCACACATTTTCCACGAGAGAAGTGCTGCCCTTGCTTGAGAATCACTGACATATAATAGACAGCTGATTCATGATAGATGCTGCTCCTTGTACCATTAGAACTGCAATAGGAACACTTTGCAGGTTTGTTCTGCTGCAGAAATACTCATTGGGCAGTTCAGGCCCTTGTGTTTACAGTGACCACAAGCGAGCCTTTTCAGCTCAGGATCAGTCCTGGGACCCTTGCCTACCTGGAACAGGGCTGTCGTGGCAAATCTGCCTGACTGCTCACCACTTTGGGGGCCTTAGCATAATCAGGGAGCAAATATCCCAGCACACAGTACCTAGGGAACAAAACCCAAGAGTATTTTCTCAGGCAAGATCCTTTCAGTTCCTGGCCCCCATGTGAGCTCATTTGTACTGACCTGTTGCTGGTCTAAACTCGTGGTTAAAAGCTTATTCAGTCATGTGACAGACATTTATCAGTACTTGCTATGTGCCAGACCCTGTGCTGAGCACTTTACATGTATGATTTTATTTCATCTCTCCACAGTCCTGTGAAATAGATATTATCCATAATTTAGAGATGAGGGAAATAAAGCTCAAAAGATAGTTGTCTCTCAGAGTCTTATGGCCAGTAGGTAGATGGGCCACATTCAGCCTCAGGGCTGTCTGACTCCAAGTCCATGCTCTTGTCCATCTCGCTCCTCATGCTGCCTCCCCAGTGAGTGGGACAGCTCCTGAGCATGGAGCTAAACACTCGTGAGAGAGACAGAACAGCAAGTGGCCTGGTAAGTGCCAAGACATGGGGGGTGCACAGGATACCACGAAAGCACAGACAGAAACTGGGAAGCTGCCCAGCCCGTGGTGGGGTGGGGAGGGGGGGATCACAGAAGGCTTCCTGAAAGAGGTGATGCCTGAGCAGGATCTTGGAGGAGGATTAGGAATGAATCATACTTCCAAGTGAGATTAGAGTGTTCCAGGCAGATGGTTCAGCACATCCCAAGAGGGAGGCTGGCAACTTCTGGATATTGGGATTAATATAAGGACAAGGGCAAGAATGGCAAATGATGCAGTTGGAGACCTCTAAAGATACCTAACTGCTTTCTCTTCCAGAGTAGATCCTGTGCCCCACTAAGTAACCCAGATTGTTTTCTTTTAGCCAGGGACAAGTGGTGGCCTTCAGACCCTCAGATCATATCAGAAGGGCTATATGCAATAGCCGTCGTGCTGAGCTTCTCTCGCATTGCATACATCCTGCCAGCCAACGAGAGTTTTGGGCCCCTGCAGATCTCCCTAGGGAGAACTGTGAAAGATATCTTCAAGTTCATGGTCATTTTCATCATGGTATTTGTGGCCTTCATGATTGGGATGTTCAACCTGTACTCTTACTACCGAGGTGCCAAATACAACCCTGCGTTTACAACGTAAGTATCCAAGGGCTTTCCCCTGAGGGTCTCCCTGGGCTTCCTGGGAATCCTTGGGAGTCTTCTAAAGGTGGCTTTTTGTAGAGACTGGGGTTTCCTTGCTATTTCTCAAGGTTAAAGGCAACTTTATTCAAGGGTGGCTTAGAGTTCAAGTTCTGGAGTCGAAGAACAGAAGAGCTGAGTTAAATCCTCATTTTGTCTGCTTACATTCTGTGTGACCAAGAGCATGTTCCCATTTAGAATATAGATATAGATACAGATAAATATAGATATAGATATATAGATATAGATATAAAATGTGTAGGAATGCTATGTTTTCTAGGATTTGACATTTTCAGCACTCAGAAATTACTGTATTTCGTAAATGGAAAGACCACTACTAAAAACAGAATGCCATTAATAGAATGTTGTCTTTGGTTTCCAAAGTTGATATACTAGAGTGAGTGAAAATAATAATAAAAGCAAGATACTTACTGGTAAGCTTTGGGTGTAAAGTTAAGACTGCAATCCACAAGTTATCCCAGGGTAAATGGTGCAGCAGCAAGCATGCTGGTGAGGATTCTTGGGGCAGACAGGAAATGGGTTAACATCTTTGAGACTTCATTTTCTCATTTGTAAAATGTTGATAATAGTACCTGCTTCATGTGGATGGTGCAGTGATTCAGTGAGATAATGTAAGTCACACAGAAAATTCTCAATACATGTTAAAAAAATATTATTACTATTATTATTGTCTTAGCCTGTGTTACCTAGAAAACAGAACTTTGGGTAAAAGTTGCATGCTAACATGTTATTAGAGCAAGGGAGTTGTGATCTAAGGGAAATAAAACTGAAGGAAAAAGGAACGTGAAGAACGGGAAGAGGGGAAGCAAGTACAAAGCGTTGCTGCATGAGAGGTGTGAAGTGGGGATGGGGAAAGCAAATACAATACAGGCAGCTGCCCTGGCCACCATCCACCAGAATACACAGCCTGGACATGATGGACCTCTCCAAGGGGACTGTCTGGAATTACCACATCTCAGAATAGCCCATCAGGCTGAGAAATAGAGAATTTATCATCATATCAGTCCCATCTGCTTTATCTCATTAGTCACTCCATAGGACATTAATTCACCTACACTTCCAGGGCAGCCCTGGGGAAGCCATATCCACCCAGCATGGAGGAAGGTCTGTGAGCAGTTGTAGGTCACAGCTCTCCATGCCTGGCTGGGCAAGCCAAGTCCTGTGCCTGGGACCCAGCAAGTCCTCCGCAGCAGGAAGGAAGGCCCATGTGAGGGAGGCAGGAGGCATGCAGCCTGAGCAGGAGGCAAGACACTGAAATTAGGGTACAGAAGTAGCCGCTGGGGGTGCTCCAGGAGGCCAAGCAGGCAGACTAACACAGAGACATGCACTCCCCTCAACCGTGGAGGTAGTGATGGAGCTCTCTGAGCCTGTGTCTGCAAAGACCCAAAGCTCCTCCCCTGGGGGGGGCGGGGGGCAGGATGCCAGGTGGTCTCCTGGAGGGCCAGCCATCAGTAGTGCTGAGAAAGCTCTAGTGGAAGAGTCTGGAAGACCTGAATATGCATTCTGACACAGGCATATGTGGGCTGGTGACCTTAAGACAAGTCACTTGATTTACTGAGCCTCTATGTCCTCGTCTGTAAAATGAAAATAAGATTTCCCACCTTAATCATAAATACCCTCATGGATAAATAAGGTTGTTTACATAAAGTGCGTGAAACACTGAAGTGTTTCCAGTCCATGTCCTGCCCCAGACCCACTCAGCTCCAGAACTTCTCCTTGCCTTCACCAAGCTCTTGCCCAGAATCTTGAAAGAAAGAAAGGGTTTCAGCCTTGTGAAATCACAGCACAGTAGCCAGGATCAATATAGCTAAGCCTGTCCTGACATTTGTCCCCAGGAAGCTCTGAGTGGCCTGGAACTTCAGATTTTTCCAGCTGGTAGAAATGGCTCTGAGCCTTGCCATCCAGACTCCCTGAGCAATTTCCAGGTTGTGGCAGGGCCTTATCTTACTCTTCTGAAGAAATCACCCATTAAAGTAACATACTTGTCTTCAAGAACCAAGTACACTGAACTCTGTGCCACTCAGCTCAGAATCGTGGACTGCGCTGCCCCACCCAGCTGAAACTACCCGCAACAGTGGGACTGTGGTGCTGTTGAACCACAGAAGCTGTTACTCCCTGAAGCAAAGAAGTAGCTTGTGTGTCACAGAGGACAGGTGCCAGGCCCGATGCTAAGAAATGCACCTGGGAGGTGCTTGACTCTGCTTCTTGGCCCCCATGTTATGTTGGAGCCTCAGTACCCCACGGACAGACAGACTAGGTTTCAGTCTGAGCTCTGCTTCCTCTTTCTGACTTTGTAGCTTTGGGCAAGTGCTAAATCTCCTGGGCCTGAATTTCTCCAGCTCCAAAATGAGAATCCTAACAGAGCCAACTTCACAGGATTATTGTAAGGATCCAATAAGAAGAAATATGATCAAATGCAGTGCTTGGCATAAAATGAGCCTTCGATAAATAGTAGCGATGATAATGGAGACAGTGAATAATTTATCCTCAGGGGAGAATAAGTTGCAAGAAAAGGAGCCTGAGTACTGAATTGGTCTATAACACCCTTTCTGGACAGTGGTCTAGCTTATACACTGTCCACCATCTCAGGGCAAGTACATTATTGAATCAGCTGGACTACTTTATATCACCCCAATACTTCATGACTAACTGTTGAAGGAATAGAATAAAATTCAATCACCCAAAAGCAAATTTGCTCTAGATCTGCTAAAGGTAAAACTAAATGTATCCACTCTGCATGGGATACATTGTTACTGAACACGGAGAGGATGTCAGCCAGTGAACAAAGGCTCTTACCCTCTGTGGTCAGACCCTGGTGTCCCTCCTGTGTTTCTAGCCTAGCGTGGTGCCTTGCAAAGGGTATTTGCTTATTAAATGCTTCATGAACAAGATTGAGGGAATAAACAGGAGAAAAGAAGCCAGAGTCAAGGTAGTTAAATAAATAGTAGACTGGGCATTTGACAGTGCAGACTTCTGTCCTCTTCCTACTGCCCAGAGTGCTCTGTGCAATTCCTCTTCCTTCCTCTACAGACAGCCTGAATCACCAGCCCATAGTCCCTCAGTCCCTCAGAAGGTCAGTGCCATGACACACAGGAAAATAACAAAGGGCCAGGTGGTCACGTGTATAATCCCAACACTGGGAGACCGAGGTGGGAGGATCCCTAAGAGTTTGAGACCACCCTGGGCAATATAGTGAAACCTCATTTAAAAAACAACAAAGAAGAAAAAGAAAGAGAAGGGAGGGAGGGAGGGATGGAGGAGAGATCATGACTTTAGAGTAGAGCTGACCTGGCCACAATTCTGAACTAGATGCAACACAGCTAATCCATAGAGGTAGGAAGGCAGGTGGTCTGGGTTGGGGTCTTTGAGATTAGAAAGAGTCATGGGGAAAGGCAAGAGGAGAAGAAAAGAGCAAAGCAATTGGCTTGTTCCATGCACTGAAAACTGAATGAACATTTCCTGGACATGAGGGGCTCGACCAAAGAGGACCCCAGGCCTTCCAGGAGAAAAGGTGGGAGGCGGCAAGCACAGCGAAGAAAGGACAGGAGATTTATCGCCTTGGCAGTTCCTGAAATGGGATGTGTAGCTGTGAATAGGATTTGATTGAACAAGAAAACAGTCAATAGAGCAGTGAAGTGGAGAGAGAAAAGAATGGATTTTTGTAAATGTCATCTTTTACCTTTTGACTGTTCTCTGGAGCATGTCACCCCCACCCCAAGTGATCTTCTTTGTTAATAAAAAAGCCATGTGAGGATAAATGAGACTCAGGCCTTAGGGTACTCAAAGCTGTTCTTGGTGCCCGCCATGCTGATGACGAAGTCAAACAACCTCACTCAGGTGAATGTTTGCTCCAGAGCAGCGCATCCCCAGGCCACCCTGCCCAGCTCATAATCTTCTCTTTGGCCTACCCACAGGTGAGTGACCTGTTCTCTGTGGGATTTTGAGCTTGTAGGGTAAGGCAGGGGTCCTCTCATCTGTTTCTATAGACCTGGCAGACCCAATCCTCCATAAGGGAAGTTTGGGTTGGAGCACACTACAGGTATCCCCCTAGCCCCACTTTTGACCTCCCCCCAACCCCATTCCTGCCATGTCCAAGTGCAGTTGGAGTCTCTAAAGACTGTTCAGGAGTTCACTTTGAAAGTCAGCTGTTAGGAACCGACAGGGAGCTTTTTCATATGAGCTCTGGTCATCCTAGGGGTGCAGTCCCAGACCAGCTCACAAAAACCAGTCCCATCTTGTAGCACTGTCCCAAGGAGAACAGGTAGGGCAGGCATTCTGGGACAAAAAGAAAGAAAAGGAGAAAGATTTCTCTAGCAACCGCAGTCCCCAACCCTTAACCAAGCCCTGCCATATCTCCCAGTGTATTCCAGTTCTAAAATCACATACCTCCCCTGGCCCAGCCACTCCCAAATTCTCATTTTCTCCATCCAGCAGACCTCAATCAAGAGGCTGGAAGAAAATGGATGGATTGAATTGGTTCAGCCCAAGGTGTGAATAAATATGCAGTATGAGTAGCCTTAACAGATCAGTGGTTCTCAAAGCACATCAGAATCAGCTGGGGAGGTGGCTAAATGTGGGACTCCCCAGCCTTTTCTCTTAGAGAGTCTAATCACAGTATTTCTGAGTAGGACCCAGAAATCAACATTAACAAGCCCCTGGAGGGTTCTGGTACAGATGGTGTAGGACCGCAGTATGAGAAATGCTTATCTGATCCAACCTCATCATTGCACAATAGGGAGATGGAAGTCTCTCTCAGCTCTGTGTACTTCAAAAATAAGGAGCCTGTTAACCTAAGTATCTTATTAGTAGGATTTCAGGCTCTATGCAGGCAACTTTTTTTAAAGCACAACCCCCTGAAGAGGTAGCCAGATCCAGCTGAAGCAAGCCCCAGAGTCACATCCTATCAGTAGTTCCCAGTTTTTCAGCCTCCTTCCACTTCGGAACTAAGAATTCTCTCAAAGGTCTGGACTGTTTTTCACAGCCACTTCTGTGTCTGGTGCTGGCCTGAGGGGAGAAGCACGGGCGCTGGTCGTCGAGCTGGGGCCTGTCTGGACATGACAGATAGTACAGCTGCTGGCGACTCATTATCTCCAAGCCACTTCTATTAGAAACTGCAGATGACCACAGGCGAGGAAGGAGAGATGCTCAGACAAGGTTTATGCTCTCAGAGTACAAAACTGAAGTATCCCAAGACGGGCAAGGAAATGGAGAGAAAAATCTCCTGAGAACACACTTCCTTTAATAAAGTCTTTTAAAAAATTCTCAGTTCAGGCTGTTAGGAATTTTGTGATTGGGAACATATTTTTAACCTTATCAATAAAGTCAGTAGACAAATAGAGTTTGCTTTTGGGAAGTTTGTTTTATAGCCAACTTTGCTGAAATGCACATGTTCCATAAAGTGAAGACTTTTCTGCTTAGAGGTTGTATGGAACTCTTGGGGTTGCAGGGTTAGAAAAAGAGAAAGAAAAGGTCCATGGCTCATAGGTGAAACGCTGCTGAGTGACAATGCACAGGGAAAGGGTGCCTAGGCCGGGTGCAGTGTCTCACGCCTACAATCCCAGCACTTTGGGAGGCTGAAATAGGTGGATCACGAGGTCAGGAGTTTGAGAAGAGCTTGGCCAATATGGTGAAAACCCATCTCTATTAAAAATACAAAAATCAGCCGGGTGTGGTGGCACACGCCTGTAGTCCCAGCTACTCAAGAGGCTGAGGCAGAAGAATTGCTTGAACCCGGGAGGCGGAGGTTACAGTGAGCCAAGATCACACCACTGCACTCCAGCCTGGGGGACAGAGCGAGGCTGCATCTCAAACAAAAAAGAAAGACAGAAAGAAAGAGAGAGAGAGAGAGAAAGGAAGAGAGAAAGAGAGAGAAGAGAATGAAAGAAAGAAAGAGAAAGAAAGAGAGAAAGAAAGAAAAAGAAAGAAAGAGAGAAGAAAGAAGATGAATGCCTTTCTCATGCTCTGGCTGGTGATGGTGATGGAATAGCTACACAGAGAATAGGAGGAGCCAGAGGCAATGAGGTGGCCCAGAGCAGGAAGTGAAGTGAAGGGCACTCGTACACAACCCATGGTGGGCCCCTGTCTCCCCTTTGAGTGAACTTGGCCTTCCAGACTTAATCCTGATTGGAGACTAAATGTCACTTCTGTTTCTCAAAAGATCATCTCAGCCCATCTTTTCTGTAGGGTGTTGTGAAGTCAGCTTCATAGCATAGCTGGGTTGAGACTTTTCTAATCAAAATAATACCTCTCTTAAGGTTGTTCTGTCTCCCCAGGAGTCATTTTAATGGAAGTAGCTTCAGCAATGCTAGGCAAAATTAGAAGCTTCTATTTTCCATGACACTTATGAGAAATTTCCATACTTTATGAGGGAGGGATTCAGGAGGCACTGATTCAGCCCCACCCAGCTTGTCCTTGCCATAGAGAAGCCAGATTCCTTTTCCAGCCCTGGGAATTGCAGCTGAGGGAGAGGATCCTTAAGACCCTGCCCACACATCCCCACCCACCATGGACTGTCCTAGCCTCGAGGCTGAGCTTTATATACTTGGCTTAGAGCTGAAATGAGGCTTCGGGTCATCCTTTTGGAGTCGGTAAAGAACAAGAATCATAATAATAAAAAAATATCAATTTGTTGACCAACTCATGACAAATATGCATCTGCTTTCTCATTTAATCCTCACAGTGGAATAACACAAATACTACTACAGGAAACTGAGGCTCAGAGAGGTACCAGACTTGCCCAAGATCATAGAACCAATAAGAGAATCTGAATACAAATTCACATGACTCCAAGCCCATCCTCCACCTTTGGCCTAAAATTTTCAGCACTCATACTAAGGCCTACACTTTGAGATGGATGCTAAGTCTCTACGAGTTGAGTTGCTCTCCTATAGTAGTAAATTCTAAAGAAAAGCATATTAACTCAGATTTTGATTACCATTGAGAACCTGGTGATTCTGCATATCTCAGCTCTAATATGCAAACTGCAATTCTCCACTGGGTAAAGCAGGTTTCTGTTCTAAAGTGAGCTCCCCCATTTGACAAATATGTATAGAGCAACTACTCCATGCCAAGTTGTGTTTGGCCCTGAGGCCATAGAGATTAATGCGCCAATTCCGTCCCTAGGAAACTCATGGACAAGTGGGGATGGGGGTGGTGGTGGAAAGCAACAGCTATGATCCCATATGATCATCATCAAAGGGTGCTTGAGCAGCACCGGGAAGAGGAAGCACTGAGCCCTGCCTGGCAGTGTCAGAGAAGGCTTCCTGGAGGGGGCGGCCCTAAACAGAGAGTTTGGGAGGATGACAGGAAGGGCACTCCGGCCTGTGCAAGACATTTTTGGAGAGCTTCACACAGGCATTTGGGGGGATGGCAGAAGATTAAATCAGAGCATCAGGTAGAAGCTAGATTGTGAAGCACTTCATAAGTCCTGATAGAGTGTTAGAGTCTCTGTTAAGGCCTTTGTAAAAGGAGAAAGATGTAACTGGATCTGCTTTCAGGAAGAGTGCTGTGGCAACTGCATGAAGGGTGGGTTGGAAGGGGTGAGAGTGGAGGCCCGGGCTGGGTGCTGGGATTCTACTATGAGCAAAAGCAGAATTTTTTTCTGCGGCCCCTCCCCTCACGAAACTTGCAGACTGGTTGAGAAGGTAGATGTTAATCAAATAATCACAGGAATGAGGGCATGTTTACAAAGTGGGAAAACGTTCCAAAAAGACAGGAATGTGAAAGAAAGGCAGCTACCAAAGGAGCTGAGCTAGATACCCTGGGAGGTTCTGGCAGGAGCCCCGTGAGAGAGAGTGCACTGCTGCACACAGGGAGCAGTGGGATGGCGAAGGGGAGCGGGGGCAGAGTGGCAGGCTCTGGCTGCAAAGGGGATCCTGCTGAGGCTGCCCAGGCCAAAGTATGTCATAAAACTCATCAGAACCAATGACATATTGAGAGAAACCCAGGGAGAGGGCACCCTGAGGCACCCTAGGACCTGGCCTCCTGCCAGTTGCGCTGTGCAGAGTGTGCTGAATGTGTTCGCAGGTGGGGAACAAGGAACGGCATCAGCCTACTACTGGGCTTTATGAAGGATCCATTTTTCCCGGGACCCTGCGTCAGTGTTATAATATGGGGATCTCTGAAACAGAAGCTCCAAAGGCTAGTTCATTATCAGACTTTATTATACTGTGACAGTTAAAATCTCCATATTTCATCTTATAAATTCAAGTTAGGTCTGGCTGGGCATGGTGGCCCACACCTGTACAACCCCAACATTTTGGGAGGCTAAGATAAGTGGATTGCTTGAGCCCAGGAATTAGAGACCAGCCTGGACAACATAGTGAGATCCCATCTCAAAAATTAATTAATAAATTAATGCAAGTCAGGCATAGGGTATTTGGGGGGATGAGAGCTTACTGCACCCACTTTCACATGGAGAAGCCAGCACAGAGAAGTTCTGAGGCTTGGTGGAGAAGGCAGCCAAGGTCCCTGTGGAACCCAGTTCAGGCTCAGAGAGGCTGGTGACCTTTATGTGTCAAAAAAAAGATCATTTAGGTCTCATATAAGGTCTTTTTCTTTGTATAACTCTCCAACAAGTGATAAAAATATAGATCTTTTCCCGGACTACTTTAGAAGAATTGTTACAACAGACATTCTACTATCATAAAATATTTATGGACACATTCTCCTCATGTTTATTTGTGACACGGATTCTAAAAGCCTGGGAACTGCAAGCCTCTGGAACAGTCTGAGAGCCACCAAATTTTGAGGAAAAAGACTCGACAATTGATACACATTTTCTGTAATGCTGGTTTCCTGGCACACTCTCGGGCACTACCCCGGACCCTCCATCTGCTTCTCAGCCTGTCACTGTCTGACAAGGGAGAGGGTCCTACATTTTTATGCACTAAAATTCAGTTCTATGATGACAATATGGTTTAAACTGCCATCCATCAGAGTGACAGTAGCAGGAAACTGCAATGTCCAGGGTTAGCTCAAGATATTACCAGCAGGGGCAGGTCTGAGGCAAGCTGGGTAAGACCAACTGCCAGATCACCTTATGTGTCAGTTTCCCAGCATTTCATCATCCATTGACAAAAATGTTCACTGACCCCTCCCCCAGCTGCAGCTGGACACTTTCTGAGTACTGAGGACAGAGTGGCGAAGGAGGTGACAAGGCCCTGTCAGCATGGAGCTCACATTTCAGAGAGAAAAGAGGCAAAAAGATAAACAAATAGACAAATAAGATCATTATAGATTAAGTGCTGGGAGCTAAAGAAGTCAGACACTGTATAGAAGAGTCATGAGGGAGGGCCTCCTTCACACAGGTGGTCAAAGAAGGCCTCATGGAGCACGTACTGACTGAGTCTAAAGCCTGAATGAAAAAATAAGGAGGAGCAGCGAGGTACAGAGAGAGGGGAAGGTATTCCAGGAAAGAGCTCAGCCAGTACACCCAGGCAGAGTGCAGTGAGTGAAGGGAGAACCAGCCTCGGGCTCCAGGAGGCAGGAGGAACCAGACTACCCTGGGCCTTGAGGGCCTGCGTGAGGTAGTGATGGGCTTTGTCAGCCACAGGGAAAGCCGGTGACGAAGAGGGGCAGGATCTGATTTCTGTTTTTCAAGGGTTTTTCTGAGAATGAATTTTGGGGCTCCAGAGTCTTTCAGCCAGATATTGGAGCCTATTGCAGTTGAAGCAAATTCTTTAAAAACAAATACTAGTAGTAAAATTAGTAACATTAATTGAGCAAGTAGTATGTGCCAGGCAATAATTTATGCATTTCACATGCATTCTATTAACTCATTCAATCCTCACAATAACTCTATGAAGTGGAGATTAGTTTCTCTGTTTTATAGCCAGGAACAAAGCAGCACAGAGAGACTAGGCTATTTGGCCAAAAAAACATGCTCAAACCCAGGTTTGCCTGGATTCAGAACCTGCACCTCGATTGTTTCATCATCACTGGGACTCAACACTAGGATCAGGGAACAGGAAGTCAAAATGTGCATTAGGGATTTATTCATTCATTCATTCAGCAGACTGAATTTCTTGAATGGCATCTGTGTGGCAGGCTCTCATGAGGTTTACAGTTTCAAAGATGAAATAAACACAGCTTCTTCCCTCAAAGAGTTCCCAGGCTGCAAGGGGTACAGTGGAACCTCTCAGTATAAATAAATCTGGCTACACAAGCTTTACGCATCCTACTTTTTTGGCATCAGTTCTGTGACCCCAGACTCTTCTATTTCTAGACTGTATAAATCAAACTCCTTGGTTAGGACCCAAGGTAGAACTCAGAGGTGATTCAGAGGACAGAACTTTGCAGGGCCAAGGAAGGGATGAGTTCAGACCTTCTCAGGCATTTAACCATCCTCAAACCTGGTCCAACTGCTTTCAGTCTCTGGGTCTGGGCATTAAAGAAACACAGCCTCTGAGAAGATCTTTATCCACTCCAAACACCTTACTCCATCAGCCCAGCTTGGATGGCAGGTAAGCATTATTCTCCTTCAGCAGAACTCTAGCAGAGTGTCAGCTATTGTCTGCCGAGCTTCAGAAACAGCCTTTTTTGATTAAAGGCTGATCCTTCTGCTTAATTTTAGCCTGCTATGTGCTGATTTGAGTAGGTAACTGAAGTGAACTATTCAGTGGTAGGGGGTAGAGTCTTGGCAGTGGGGGGAAGGAGATGTGGCCTTCTGAAGAAGCAGCAATTTTGCTGTCACCCTGAATCCTCTCCTTGTTGATCAGTTTATTATCTGAGGCTCTATGCAACTGCCTCTTCAGGCAACCTGTTATTAAAGTCCTGTTATCCAGGCGAGACAGACCTGGGGAACTGATTACCTCTTCCCTGCTTTCTGCATGACAAATCAGCCCCAAACTTCCCACACCCCCCACACTCCCTCCCTCACAGAGGAGGGTTCACTGTGGCCTATTCAGTGTCACTCACAGGCTCTTTTCCTCCTTTACTTCATTAGGAGTGCTTCTTATGCTGGGGTGGCCTATTGACTAACTTCAGTGCCTTCCACTGCAGGCCCAGAGTCAAATATGAAAAGACAGCATGGGCTGGAATAATCAGAAAGTGTATTTGCATGAAATCAAGGGTCTGTGATGATCTTTGCAGATGAGAAGAAAAACAAGGCTTGTTCAGAAAACAAGTAGCTGAATTATTGCCTCCATTCAGCCCTGTGTGGAAGCACCTGAGGGGCTGAGGGACTCTATGTATGCAGGGAAGGGCAGAGGCAATCAGAGCCTCCCTGCTTACAGTCTCATAGCATTCTCTTACCTTACTGGGCTTGCTTTTAGACTGGGACCTCCAAAAGGACAGAAACACATTTGATCTGGGCACCTGTGTATCCTCATCACCTGATATGGTGCCTGGCACATGGTTCAGTAAATAAATATATGAATCAAAATAATAATTGCCATTTATTGGACTTCATATTTCACATAGTTTGCTCATTTAATCTTCACAGCCACTGAACAACAGAAGCATCACTATGCCAATTTCATAGTTGGGGAAACTGAGACTCAAACAGGCTTTGTCCCATGCCCAAGCTCATACAGCCACTACCAGGTGTGGCTGAGATTTGAACCCAGGCTTGCACCCTGGATCTTCTCACTCCTCCAGCTCTCTCTGTGACATCTCCTGTGATTGACACAGTCAAAGAAATCCGTGGCAAACTCTATAGCTAGCTAGGGTGGGAAGAGGATGTAGAGCTAGTAGATGCCATTCCTGTCAGTAAAGAGCCTCAAATCTAGTCTTAAGACCAGCTAGTGGTCAGAATCCCACAGAATCCCAGCACTTTGAGAGGCGGAGGCGGGCGGATCACGAGGTCAAGAGACGGAGACCATCCTGGCCAACATGGTGAAACCCTGTCTCTACTAAAAAAAAAAAAAAAAAAAAAAAAAATTAGCTGAGTGTGGTGGCGCGCCTGTAGTCCCAGCTACTCAGGAGGCTGAGGCAAGAGAGTCACTTGAACCCAAGAGGTGGAGGTGGCAGTGAGCCGAGATCGCGCCACTGCACTCCAGCTTGGCAAAAGAGTGAGACTCTGTCTCAAAAAAAAAAAGACCAACTAGTTCACAGTGGGGCTTTCTGTGAGACAAGTAGCTTCATGGCAAAGAGCAACTAGGCCAATTCCAAGATATTTTCTTCCTGAAAGCCAGCCCCATTTCTCCCCAATGACTGGATTTCTACCCCATGCCCTGGGTTCCAGAGCTCATGAAAACTGTGGATGATGATTAATACATAACTCAGAGACCATCATAACCTCATGGGGCATTAGGGCCAGCTCCAATATCTGAGCTGTTGGGATAAGTGATGTATTATTGATTCATTCCAATGCGAGCCTTCTCTCTGAGAATATATTACTATGGGTGCCCAAGATCAAGGCAACACAAGTCTTTTCCCACTCAAGGCAGTGAAGTCAAGTTTCAGTTATTTCCTGCTATATGTTAAGTTAGAAAATGACACTAGCATGGCATCTTAAGTTCATTATAGAGCTCTAATCACCATAAAAAGGAACAAGTTTTCACTGAAGTTTTTTTCCTACCAGGATGTCTGTCATTTTCATATTGATTTATCAGCTCTTTGTGTAAGGATATCATCCATTGTTTGTCTTGTGTTTGCAAATAGAAGTTCTTTTCCCAGTCTTTTGCCTTATATTTTTACTTATTACATTTTTCATGTGTACAAGTAAAGTTTTGTGTGGTCAAATCTCTCAATCTTTGTAGTTTTTGAAAGTTCCCCCAGCCCAGAATTATATAATAAATTCTCACCAATACTTTATTTTAGTGTTTTTACCATGTAATTTCTTTTTAACATTTAACTCTTCAATTTCATTCAGAAGTTATTTAGTTACATGGTTTGCACTATGGATAAAATATTGTATTGTTTACAGTTTAGCCCAGACAATTGGACATTACTCAGCCTATAAGGTGTCCTCTAAGAACACTGAAAAAAAAACCAGCAAGAGAATTAGTCTATTCAGTTAGTCCGCTTGTCTTCATGACAAGAACATGTGGGTACGAATGAAAGACCCAAGAGCCCCAGATGGTGAATCTAGCCATGTTAAGTGAGTCAAGCCAATAGCCCCACCTTTCTCTAAAGGAGGATTTTATTATCTCATTCATTTTGCTCCACGTAAAGAGAAAGCAAGGGCCATAGCCTTCCCTTAAGAGCTTAAAAGAGATCTTAGAAATGCATAGTTTAGGGCTGGGCATGGTGGCTCATGCCTGTAATCCCAGCACTTTGGGAAACTGAGGTGGGCAGATCACGAGGTCAGGAGTTCGAGACCAGCCTGACCAACAGGGAGAGACCCCATCTCTACTAAAAATACAAAAATTAGCTGGGCGTGGTGGCACATGCCTGTAATCCTAGCTACTCTAGAGGCTGAGGCAGGAGAGTAGCTTAAACCCGGGAGGCGGAGATTGCAGTCAGCTGAGATCGTGCCACTGCACTCCAGCCAGGGTGACAAGAGCAAAACTCCATCTCTGGGGAGAAAAAAAAAAAGAAAAGAAAAGAAATGCAGAGTTTGACTAAGACCCAGTTCTGCCCAGACAGACTCTATCAGTCCCAGTGAGTTTAGGCCTCTTGTAGAGCCTCCTGGAGAAGTGGCCAAATCCAAGTCCAGGAGTTACTCCTTAAACTACAGAATAGAAGTAAAACAGATGTGCAGTACTGAAGACCGTCTGGAAGACAGACAACAAATTGAACAGATCAGCATTGCAGCCTAGGTTAATTATCCTGAGCTGCGGGGATCAGGTAAAGGAGGGACTAAGGCAAAGCCTCGAGATTTGTAAATATTACCTTGCTGGAACACATACTGCTTAATGGGCCAGGCCTGTTTCTTCAGATTATTGACATAGAGTATCTAAGAGAAGGCACAAAGGATAAATCAGGGCTCAGTGGCAAAGTGTATAGCAAGAAGCAAATGAGAAAAATATGCAAGCTGAATGTAAGCCCATTTTCCCTGATTGAAATTCAGAAGGTTTTCCCTGGATGTGTTCTGTAATTGCTCACTTCATTTGTGTCAGCCAAAGGTTTCTGGGTGGTTCCAAGGTAAGAAAGGGAAGATGAATTTGGGTAAAACCTCTCTCTATGGCAAGTATGATCCATTCCTGGGGTGGTCCATGGCAAGTATATAATTCTAGATGAGCCCTTGTCTTCCTAGCCTCCCCCTCAGACACTGTGTCCTCCAGTTTTCACCTGGTCCTGCCAGGAAGGGCGCAACTCTCAGAGAGATCATGGCCTACTGTCTCCTTCCAGTTTGGAATTTAGGGCTCCTCTGGTGGTTTTAGAATCTCTCTGCCACTGTTCCCTTCCACTAGTGTGATAACTGAAACATTGCTTCATAATGGGACACAGTACTGCAGTGAATCATGACACAGGGTGGATGACATCTTTTTCACACAGAATGCTGCATCTCGCATGAGGAAACACTTCTTCCCTTTCCCAGAACAGCACCAGGAGCTGGAGCTTTACAATAATGGTTTAATACCCTATTGTTGCTTCTAAACCCCCAACTAAATTCTTTCTCACCAATGCCAAAATGAATTAAATGTTTCAAACTCACAGTTTAAAAAGAAACCAAAAACAAACATTGACAATACAATCCCACTCCAAATATCACTTTTTCAGACTCTGAAGAGTGTGCATAGGGAATGAGCCAAACAGCTGGCTAGACACACACATGCACACGCACACACACACACACACACACCCCCACGCAATCACACTCGGGAGAGCTGTAAATTCATGAGAGTCAAGAGTTGGATTTTCAGCCCAAGTGACAAATACCAGTATTTTTGTACATCTTGTCAAATAAATACCATCCTTGAGAAATGCTGATATTTTTAAAGATCTAGCTAATCCTGGCCATTTGTGGGTGAGTGTTGAAAACCTGAAATGTTAAAGAGGAAAAAAAGTGCTTTCTCATAATGGTACCAAAAATCTGGATGAAAACTAAAAGAACTGCACTTAACCATTCAGATGTTACCAGATACACCTGCATGGTCTAAATCTCCCAACCAAAATCCAGTTTTCTTACTGGATTTTAGTCATCAACCTGATACAGGGTCATGGCCATAAAGTATGGACTATGAAATGCACATGGGTCTCATTGGTAATACCACTGTACTTCAGTTACTTCGTAGTCTCAAAAGGGCCAAAGAGCAGTGTCCTAAAAGCCAAATCTAACCTGAACTGCCCTCAAGGCATGTGCAGCATCTAAGTGAGCCATAAGGTGAGGTTTGGGCAGTCACTTGGTGATTTTGAACCATTTGGACACACCAAAATCCCCACTCTCATTCTCGATAATTCAGCCCCAGTTTAGAAAACTTAATACAAGTGGCTAACCTCAGCTCTGTAACATGGAGGTCATATGAGAGCTCGCTACAGAGCTGGTCATGAGGCTTAAACGAGCTGCTCTGTGTCAAGTGCCCAGAAGCATCAGGCTCCAGGGATGCCAGCCTTCTATGTTGACACTGCCTACGTCCCAGTATCTGCCATCGCTCCCCTTCACGTGGACTGCCGAGTCTGAGAAGAAATAGTTAGGACTTCATGGAAGGAAGAGTGCACTTTCTGGGGCCCATAATGCACAAGAACAAACATTTGCCTAGGCGTTTAACTTTAAATGTTTAAGTTAATTACAGTAAGAGAAAAGTGATACCACAGCTAGGAATCCCAATAAATGGATTGAATGAAAAATAAGGAGTCTGCCATTTTTAATATTCTTTCAAAGTCCTCTTAGAAATCTGAATACTGCATTGTCTCAGAATGCAGACACCACCAACCAGCCCAGCCCCACTCCAGGGTAACAAATGGGCACTCCGGGGTAAAGCCTGACCAATGGCAACTTTCATTTTAAAAGGTCAAGCTGGCCAGATACGGTGACTTACATCTCTCATCCCAACACTTTGAGAGGCTAAGGTGGGAAGATACCTTGAGCCCAGGATTTCAACACCAGCCTGGGCAACATAGTGGGATCCTATCTCTACAAAAAATAAAACAATTAGCCAGGTATGGTGGTGCACAGCTGTAGTCCCAGCTACTCAGGAGGCTGAGGTAGGAGAATTGCTTGAGTCCAGGAGGTGAAGCTGCAGTCAGCCATGATTGAGCCACTACACTTCAGCCTGGGCGACAGAGTGAGATCCTGTCTCAAAATAAATGAATAAATAAATACATAAATGAAAGTTCAAGCTAATGCAAACTGCGTGAAAGGACTCTCTGTTTCTTTGTAGAGTTGAAGAAAGTTTTAAAACTTTGTTTTGGTCCATATTCGGCTTATCTGAAGTAATCTCGGTGGTGCTGAAATACGATCACAAATTCATCGAGAACATCGGCTACGTTCTCTACGGCGTTTATAACGTCACCATGGTGGTAGTGCTGCTCAACATGCTCATAGCCATGATCAACAACTCCTATCAGGAAATTGAGGTAAGGCCAGGTCGCTGAAAATGCTCACTCTCCCTCATCTAATTTACATTGCTGTTTTCTGCAATGAGGTGAATGACGTTGGAAGCCTATGTGCTGTTAAATGTGTAGCCAGAATGACAACAGAAATTATTCCTGGATTGCTTCTAGAAATACTTCTGGTCAGTCTGCCACATGGCGTTGCTGGTACCCCCATGAGGCCCAGTGAGAGCAGAAAGAACTGCATGAGTCTTTTCTCTTTTACACGTGTCTTCTCAGGACATCATGCAGATGACCCACGACAATCAGAATAACTTTCAGCCCCCAGGCCCCTTTTGCCTCTCACATGCTATTTATTAAGTACCTACTGAATGCCAGACCTTCACTAGGCACTGATGATACCAAGATGACTAAGACACAGTTTCTGCCCTAGAGAAACTCATAATCCAGTGAGAAAATCAAACAGGGCAATCAACAAATTCCAGTGCCCTGGGGCCAGTGCAGCCAGGTTGCGGGCAGTAGAGGGTGACGTGGGGACAGAGACAGAGACTGACTGTGAGGGGAGTTTCCGGAGGTGATGCTGGAAGGCCATTTAAAATGAGAACAATTTTGCCTGACAGATAAAGGAGTTGAGAGAATGTATCAGAGGGCAATTTATCAAAATCTAAAAGGCATGACCCATAAGCTATTGATTGCAGCCTTGTTTAGAACAGCAAGAAATTAAATAGGAATCTAATTAAATAGACTATGATGCATCTGAAAAATGGGGTGCTGTGCAATTCTCTTTTAAGAAGGATAAAGATGTTCTCTATATGCTGATGGGGAAAGACCTTCAAGTTTCAGTGGTAGGAGAAAAAACTCAAGTTGCAGAACAATGTATATAGTGGGCTCTCTCTGAAAGGGAATTTGATTCATTTGTGATTATATACACACATGAAAACAACAAATCACTGAAAATGTCCACAAGAAAGACATCACAGGGGTGCCTGTTGAGAGGGGGCTGGGGGATGGTGGATGGAATTCCTTTCTCTTTATACCTTTTAGCCTTTATAAATCATGTTGTTTTACCTAAGATTAAATAAATAAGCTAAAGTTAAAATAAAGAGCACTGACCTGTTGAATCCACAATTCCAATTCTGGGAATAGATCCATGCAGATATATGATTTTACATAGATGTTCGTTAAAGGAAAAACCTAGAAATGGTCCATTGTTATGAGAATGTTTAAATAAACTGTGACATAGTTACACTTTCAAATAAGGTGTAGGATACTGTACGTAGACCATGAAGAAGACTGTTTTGTACTGACAAGGAAAAAAATCCCTAACTCATTATTAAGTGAAAAAATGCAAGTTATAGAAAAATACATATAGGGGAGTCTCATCTACATAACAATACAAATGCAAACTATAGAAAGGGACTCCAAGGAGGCTACAGTGCTCTTGACCCATAGGGAGTGAAAGGAGATAGAAGATCTGAAATGGGACTTCCACATTTCCTGGTGCACCTCTGTCCTTAAATTATAAGAAACAACTGTTTATGTACTTCTAATGTAGAAACAGCAAAGACCCCTGTGTATTAGCTTGCTAGGGCTTTCCTCAAAATGCCACAGACTATGTGGCTTAAACATCAGAAGTTTCTTCCCTCACAGTTCTAGAGGCCACAAATCCAAGATTATCCAACAAGCCAATCCAAGCAGGGTTGGCTTCTTCTGAGCCTCTCTGCTTGGCTTGCAGATGTCCTCCTTCTTGCTGTGTCCTCATACAGCCTTGCCATCAGTCCAACAAGATTGGGGCCCCACCCTCGTGATTTCATTTGACCTCAGTCAGCTTTTAAAGGCTCCATCTCCAAATACAGTCACCTTCTACATTAGTTTTCTATACAGAGTATTCTATACAGTAGAAAGCACATGTGCCAAGGCAGGGAGGGGTGAAGCAGTGTGATATGCTCAGCACTGCAAGAGCATAGATTGAGGGAGATAAAAAGGCAAGAGGTGAGAGGAAGAGGTGAGCCTGGCCGTGAAGCCTCAGCTGCTGCCCTCCAGGAAAATACAGCACATCGTGGATGGACAAACAACACATATATTTTTAAAGCATTTTACATACTTAATCACTAGTGTGGATAATGAGCCGTTATCCCCTAGTCCTTCCTGGCCTTCTGGGCCTCAGTTTCCCTATGTGTAAGAGAAAACCACATGGTGCCTAGAAAAGCTGTAGGTCTCTGCACCACTCCCCCTAGCAGTCTGCCATATCCTAACAGGCACGTACTCCTTTGGTTGAAATGCCAGTAGCATGGGAAGCCTTGCGGTTGGCTATGAGGGATGCCCACTAGCTCAGGACAGGAGCAGGCAAGCCCACAGCATATGATTTCAAGTAATCCCACCACGGAAAGGGGCCCCGACATGTAGAGAATGTATTACAGCCCCACACCTCCCCTCTGGGCTCTGGACTTCTGGGGCAGTTGCTGGCACATATTCCCACCTGTCTCACTGGACCATGGTAGGTACCACTGGAAAATGCCAGGCGTTCATATCACACGTAGTTTCGATGATGCAAAGATTTGTAAACCTGTCCATGAGAACACTGATTTATTGGATCAGTAGATCCTGAGCCCTTGCTGTCCAAATTCACAACTCACCTGTGCCTGCCTCTCCCCATTCAACCCCCCACCCCTCCACCCATTGCCTCTGCAGGCAGCACAGGCTTCTCCAGCAGACGGCTCTGCCCTGTGCCACTCTGCTCATCCTTCCCCCGCAGCAGCCACCACTTCACGACACCCTGCCCGCCTGCGTCTTCACCCCTCCCTTGCTACCTAATCCTTCCTGTCAGCATTTAAATAAGTCTCTTGATCCTTAAAAAAAAGGAACTATAAAAAATCCTCCCTCTATCTTACTTTCCAGCTCCCAACCTCTTTCTCCCCTGCTCCTTACTGCCAGCATCCTCAAGAGTTATTTACACTTCTCACTGCCTCTTCCACAAGTTAACTCTTACGAATTCTTTACCCCCCATCCCACCTGCTCTTGACCTTGTTGAGAACTGCTCACTCCTCAGATCTGAGGCCAAACACCAGCCAGCCTTCCCTGACCCCCAGACTGATTCAGTGGCCTCAGCACCTAGACCCTCCTCCAGCTCTGGGTACAACAACAGGTAAAAGACTAATTGACTAGCTGTTGAACATACATCACCGGCCACACTGTGTTCCACCCTGGCATGGATCATCATGCCCAGGGCCTCCCTAGCACATGCCAGGTGCATAATAGGTGCTCCATCAATGTTTGCTACGTGGCTGAAGGTTGACTGCTAGGCCTATGCTAGGCTATGGAGGTGAAAATAACATTTATTGAGGGCTTACTAAGTGTCTGGCACTGTTCAATGTCATCTATGCATAAACTCCTTTAATTCTCACAGCCTGTTTAATAGGTATTATTATGCTCATTTTACAGATGAGGAGACTGAGGCCCAGACTGGTCGGTCACCTGCCATGGTTGCATAGCTAGTAAGGAGCAGAGCCAGGGTTTAAACTCATGCAGACTGCAGAACCAGTGCACGCTGCATTATCCGCACTTCCTTTCAGGCAAGGTGTCTATGTTACACCTCTCTTGTACAGCGAGACCAGGAGTGAGCCCTGCCCTCATAAAGCTTCCAATCTAAAAGATCCTTATAGGATGTCCCCAAGTAGATCAGGCCCAGTGTTGATCCTCAGCAAAAGCAAAGTGGTCAAGCCTGCTGATTATAACCCTGTACTCTTGTGGTACCTCCCGGCAGGCTCTCTGGGCCCTTGCTGGGTTCACAGCCCCTCAGAGTGTAGCCACTGCCTGTGGAAAGAGGGACTCACTGCT
>PVKP010033262.1:13004-25279 GCA_004027715.1 Plecturocebus donacophilus | reverse complement strand
TGCTGTCTTAGCTAGCGTTGCGAGTCGCACAGTGAAAAGTACATAGATTCCGGAGCTGGGAATTAACAAGCTGGACGGCCACTCAGAGACCTAATTCGAAAGTGGGTAATTACAAAGACGACAGATGGATAAAACCATAAAGATGCCAAGAAGCCACCGTAAAAAACTGAGAACACTCAAAATCAGAAAGTCTCTCCTTCTACAGAGGACGCTGGTTCCTCATCAGTAATGGAACAAGGCTTGATGGAAAACGAGTGTGAGGAATCATCAGAATTAGGCTTCAGAAGGTGGATAATAAGAAACTTCTGTGAGCTGAAAGAATATGTTCTAACCCAATGCAGAGAAACTAATAACTTTGAAAAAAGATTTGACGAAATGCTAACGAGAATGGACAATTTAGAGAAGAACATAAACGAATTAATGGAGCTGAAAAACACAATACGAGAAATCCGTGAAGTATGCACAAGTTTTACCAGTTGAATTGATCAAGTAGAAGAAAGGATATTAGAGGTTGAAGACCAACTTAATGAAATGAAATAAGACAAGATCAGAGAAAAAAGCGTAAAAAGGAATGAACAAAATCTCCAAGAAATATGGGACTATGTGAAAAGACCTAATTTAAGCTTAACAGGTCTACCTGAAAGTGACGAAGAGAATGAATCCAAGCTGGAAAATATTTTTCAGGATATTATCCAGGAAAATTTTCCTAAACTAGCAAGGCATGACAATACTCAACTCCAGGCAATACAGAGAACCCCACAAAGATATTCCTCAAGAAGACCAACCCCAAGACACGTAATTGTCAGATTTACTCAGATTGAAATAAAGGAGAAAATACTAAGGGCAGCCAGAGAGAAAGGCCAGGTTACCCATAAAGGGAAGCCTATCAGACTCACAGCAGATCTCTCAGTAGAAACTCTACAAGCCAGAAGAGAGTGGGGGTTAATACTTAACATCCTTAAAGAAAAAAACCTTCAACCCAGAATCACATATCCAGCCAAACTAAGTTTTACAAGCCAAGGAAAAATAAAACTTTTTGCGAACAAGCAAGAACTCAGAGACTTCATTACCACCAGACCTGTTTTGCAACAACTTCTGAAAGAAGCGCTATATACAGAAACGAACAACCAGCATCAGTTATCCTAAAAACTTATCAAAAAGTAAAGAATATTACAACAATGAAGAATTTACATCCACTAACGGGCAAACAGCTAGTTAGACTTAAATAACAGTATTAAATTCACATATATCAATATTAAGCCTAAACTTAAAGGGATTAAATGCCCCAATCAAAACATGCAGTTAGACAAACTGAATAAAAAGTTAAAACCCATCGGTACGCTGTATTCAGACCTTTCTTATAGGCAAGGATACACAAAGACTTAACATAAAGGGATGGAGGTAGATCTACCAACCTAATGGAGAGCAAAAAAACAAAACAAAACAAAACAAAAAAAACCGGATTTGAACTCAGACCTGGAACAAGCAAATTTAATAAATATTTACAGAACCTACCACCCCATATCCACAAAACATATATTTTTTTCAATATTATATCATACCTATTCTACAAGTGATCACGTAATAGGAAATAAATCACTTTTTAGTAATTGCATAAGCATTTCACAGATTTAAATGAAATCCTGAGCAATAGAGCAAGATTCTCGTTCTCTCTCCCTCTTTCTCTTTCTTTCTTTTTTCTCTTTTATTCTACTTCTTTCTTTCTCTTAAAAAAAACTTCCCCTCTCTCTTTCTCTCTTTCTCTCTTTTATTCTTCAAAAAAGAAAAAAAATAGCAATTTTAAAGCTTTTTAAAATGACAGTAACATTTAGTGAGAGCATAAGATAGAATCGTGTGGTAGTTTCATAATTCACCTAGCCTTTCTTCCACTTTTGGGCAGCAGGTTTGGCCCAAGACGTCTCTCTTACATGTAAAGCTCCAGGGTGCATTTGTGTATAAATGCCTGAAGCTTCCCCTCTCAAACTCCGGATTAGGGATTCTACCGTTAGGATAGATGTTTGGGCATAGAATTCCTGAGTCAAAAATATGAACACATTAAAAAGTACTGATGCGTATAAAGAGTTCTTTTTGTAATGGGCTATACCAATTTGTACTCTCAGCAACAATAAATAAGAATAATTACTGCTTCTTTGAGTGTATTAAATATCATAATTCAAAACTTTTATAATTTGACAAGCAAACAAAATGGAAAGAAAACAGTTATATGTAAATGTTGTAGTACTTATAATTTCTACTATATTTTAAGTTTGTTCTCTTTTCTTATCTCTTTCTTTCTCTCTCGCTTTTTTGTTTTTGTTTCTCCCTCCCTCTTATCTCTCCTGCAAATCATCTGTTTTTTGCCTTTGTATTGATTTGGGTTTATGTACCACTGATGACTAAATTTCGTCATACGTGTTGCTAATATTTCCATTTGCTGCTTGGCTTTTACATTGTAGTTGTTCTAATACTATATTCTTGAGTAACATGTATCAGTGTTTTTCTTTGTAAGTCCTTCTGTTGCTTTTAAGTTTTAAAGACTGCTTCAGAGATCTGATAAAAAGAAAAACTTGAAGTAGCTTCTAGATGTTTACAATTTGACTTTTGCTTAAATTTATTACTGAATGCACTTGGGATTTATTTTGATAAAGGGTTTTATGTGAATATCTCATTCTTTCCCAGATGACTAGTCAGTTATATCTATTATCTCTTAAATAATGATTCCTTTCTCTGCAGATGCATGACACTTCCCTAGTGTGTATACTACCCACTGCTGAGCTTCTACTTTTTTTTTTTTTTTTTTGAGACAGGGTCTCACTCTGTCGCTTAGGCTGGAGCACAGTGTCACAAACGTGGCCCACTTCAGCCACCACCTCCCAGGCTCAGGCAATTCTGCCTCAGTCTCCTGAGTAGCAGGGAACACAGGTGCACCCCGCTATGCCTGGCTAAATTTTGATTTTGTATTGTTTTGTAGAGACAGGGTTTTGCCACGTTGGCCAGGCTGGTCTTGAACTCCTGAGTTCAAGTGATCCCCATTGCCTCCGCCTCCCAAAATGCTGGGATTACAGGCATGAGCCACTGTACCCAGCCCAGTTATCTGTTTTTATTCTAGGACTATAATGTCTTAATTATTAGAGATTTGTGATAGGGTTCATGGCCCTTTGACTTTGAGAGCTCACAGGGCTTGTTTCCTCTCATTACACTTCTTGGTCTTAATTACGTTAGGAATTAATTTCTCAGTTAAATGTAATGGTCATTTTTTTCAAGTCCCTCTGCCCCTGTGGGGAAAAGATTACTTGTTGTTAGATTTTGACTGGCATTGTAAAATTAACTAAATTCACATATTTAGTAGCTTTACCATATTTATTCTTCTGAGGTGTCTCTCTATTCATTCTCTCAGCAAAATTTTATATCACCCAGTAAGATTTTGTGGTTTTCTTTATGTGGATTGGACAACAATTTTCTTAAGGGTTTTTCCTTGGTATTTTGTATTTTCAGATGCTATTGTAGAGAGGTCTTTTTGATAGAATAAAGATAGAACATTTGATAGTCTAAAGAATAATTTCTCTTATAAAATATAAGAAGGCTATTGATTTTTGTACTGACCTTTGATGAAACCACTTACTCTTATTAATTCTATAGTTTTTTCAGTTGATTCTCTTATGTTTTCTAGACAGACAGTGATTTGATCTTCAAATGATGACATTTTCTCTCTTCTCCCATTCTTATACCTCTAATTTTGGTTTCCTATCTTTGAATTAGCAAGCACTCCTGGGGCATTCAGGGAAGCGTTGGTGAAATAGTGGCCTACTGGGTTAGTTCCTGATTTTATTATTGTTTTACTTTAGGTGAACAAAGCAGTCTGTGGTTTGAGACAGATCTTATTTACCTCTTTTTTTTTTTTTTTTGAAGAGTCAGAGACTCGCTCTGTGGCCCACGCTGGAGTGCAGTTGTGCGATCTTGACTCTCTGCAGCCTCTGCGTCCGCCTCCCAGGTTCAAGCAATTCTCATGCCTCAGCCTCCCGCATAGCTGGGATTACGGTCGCCTGCCACCACGCCTGCCTAATTTTTGTATTTTTAGTAAAGGCTCAGTATTGTCTAGACTGGTCTCGAACTCCTGACCTCAAGTGATCCACCTGCCTCGGCCTCCCAAAGTGCTGGGATTACAGGCACGAGCCACTGCGCCTGGCCTTATTCACCTTTTTAAGTTCTGGTTTTCATGTTGCTCTGAAAGGCGCCATCATCCAGAACCAGGGGTGAATCTGGCTGGGGCCCATCTTCCTTTCCCGTCCAGCTGATTGCCAGGTCCCTTCTTCTGTTCCTAGGCACTGTTCTCCCTGCGTACTGCTCTTCAGCCTGTTTCATGCCCAGTGCAGCCCTCAGCAGCCCAGGCCCCACTGTTTTTCCTTGTTAGTCTATCCTGACTTCAGCCCATACTAGATGGGGTGCTGCCAGGTTGATTTTATTTTTATTTTTAAATTTATGTATTTATTTTTCAGGTTGATCTTTGACAAACATAGGTCTGGCCACTTCTCATCCTCACTGGAGTCAGCAGCGGCTCCCCATTGCCCTTTGAATGAAGTTCTGGCTGCTAGCTGTGGCATTTGAGGCCCTGTGTAATACACCCTCACCCTCTCTGTGCTCACCCCCGCTGCTTTGCAGCCTCCTCCTCAGAGCCTCTTTTGATCCCCCAGGAAAGCACTGTGCCTCTACGTCTGCCTCCCCCAGCTCATTCCGAGTCTGCTGGACCCCCGTCATGAGGCAGGTGCATGCAAGTGCATGCAGGTGCTTCCCGTTTCTGTGCTCCGCCACCTCTTCTGCTAGGTGGAGAACCTCTTGAGGACAGTAACATCTCTGCCTTCCCCATAGTGCTCACAGCACAGCCTTGCATGGGAAAGGTGCTTATTGGAAACCCGTCAAAATATGCAGAAACTACCTCCACACTCAGGCTGGAGCTGAACCAGCGAAGAACTAAACAAGGAACTAACCCAGTGGGCTTTTCAGCAGGATGGGGGTAGTTTGTTGGCAAGGTGACAGGCAGCCAGATAGCCAACATAATTTCCTAGCATGGACATCAATTCCAGAGGAGTGTGGGTCACCTTGGAGGCCCACAAATGAATATCAGCTGTGAGGATATTGACTTGAAGAATAACTCATTTCATGCGATGAGTTTAATGCAACATCATTTATAATACATAAAATATTAGTCCACGGCTGGGCATGGTCGTTCACACCTGTAAACCCAGCACTTTGGGAGGCCAAGGTGGGAGGATTGCTTGAGCCCAGGAGTTCAAGACCAGCTTGGGAAACAATGGGATACTATCTCCACAAAAAATAAAAAACATTAGCTGGGCATGGCAGTGTGCACCTGCAGTCCCAGCTCCTTGGGAGGCGGGAGGATCGCTTGAGCCCAGGAGCTGGAGGCTGCAGTGAACGTGATTGCCACTGTGCTCCAGCCTGGGCAGCAGAAGGAGACCCTGTCTCAAAACAAAAACGAAACGGGACAAAAAACCCATTGATCCAGTTCCTATACCCTGAAGGCGAACAGGGGACCGGAAGTAGGAAGGAGAGAGGAAGATTGAGTTTGGTATTCAGAAGGAAAAGTAGTTGATGTGAGTGTGTGTGTGAGATCGTGTGTGTGTATGTGTGTGGTTGTGTGTGTGATTTGTGTGATTGTGTGTGATCGTGTGTGTATGGTGTGATTGTGTGTATGCGTGATTGTGAATGCATGTGTGTGTGTGAATGTGTGTGTGTTACTGTGTGTATGGGTGTGTGTGTGTGTGTGTGTGTGTCTTGGTGTCAGCATACCAGATGGCATTTCTAAGGTAGAGGAAAATTGTGCTTTCTCATACAGTCAGTAAGAACAGCGTTTTTGAGAACTGCTTTGAATGTGCTTACCATCGTGTGTATATGGTGTGATTGTGTGTATGTGTATGTGAATGCGTGTGTATTGTGCGTGTATGTATGTGTGCGTGTGTATTTGTGTGTGCGTGTGTGTCTTGGTGTCAGCACACCAGATGGCCTTTCTAAGGTGGAGGAAAACCGTGCTTTCTCATACGATCCGTAGGAACAGCGTTTTTGAGAACTGCTTTGTGCTTGCCGTCCAGCCAGTCCGTTGCTTCTTCATTCCCCAGCTTTTCAGAGCTCTGACTGAGTGCATCTGCCGCTGTCATTTGCAGTTGTATTTATCAAGTGACCACAGGACCCTCCTGAAATCGTCTAAGAGGTCTTGGCTCCAGGAAGTGTACCTAACAGATGAGGTCTCTCACGTGAATTGCTGGCAGGCTGCCTTCCCTGACCCCCAGCTACGCCTGGAATATGAAGGCTTCCCCGTCCCGGTGAGTGCAGCATTGCGAAGACATGGGTGCCTGTGCTATGCAATGGGTGCAATTTACTGCTGTCTAGAAAATGCAGACTTAGAGCTCAATGCCTTATGACTTTCTCCCTCTTCTCTGTCTTTTTTATTCCCCCCATTTATAACACAAGTTTGGAAGGTACTAATGTACCCCATGGCAGCGTCCTGCATTAGAGTTTCTCAACTCTGGCTGCACATTAGAATCACCCAGGAGCTTTCTAAAAAATGCTGAGGCCCTGGCCCTGGCCCTGACATCAGGTTAAGAACCACGGATCTGTGGTCCTAAGGGTTATGACACTGCTTCCTTTGCACTGTTTTTGCTAAGACCTCTGCTAAATACGAATTTTTAAGGAGTTTGAGGACAGGTGTGGTGGCTCAGGCCTACAATCCCAGCGCTTTGGGAGGCTAAGGCGGGTGGGTCTCTTGAGGCCAGGAGTTCAAGACCAGCCTGGGCAACATGGCAAAATCCCTGTCTCTACAAAAAATACAAAAACGAGCCGGGTGGTGGCACACACCTGTAATCCAAGCTACTCAGGTGGCTGAGGCACAAGAACGGCTTCACCCCAGGAGGTGGAGGTTGCAGCGAGACAAGATCGTGCCACTGCACTCCAGCCTGGGTGACAGAGTGAGACTCTGTCTCTAAATAAATAAATCAATATCAGCCAGGGGTGTTGGTGAGTGCCTGTAGTCCTAGCCCCTTGAGAGGCTGAGGCGGAAGGATCACCCGAGCCTGGGAGGCCGAGGCTGCTGTGAGCTGTGATTGTGCCATTGCACTCCAGCCGATCAACAGTGAGACCCTGTCTCAAAAAAAAAAAAGAGTTGAGGGAGCCTTGGAGAAGCCAAGGAGACAGCGGGGTAGCCACACAGTCCACGCAGCGGTCCTGCAGGACGGCATCATTCTCTCTGTCACCGTGGGACGCTTTCTCTTGATGCTGGAACCCGGGGGACTGGAGCCTGAGGCACGGTTCTGATGGGAAGGTGGGGGTTTGTGGGCACGGAGACCTCCCTATCCCAAGGGCCAGAGGCTTTGCTGCTCACGAGGCATCCAGCAGACAGAATGAAGACGTGTTAGCCACTGCGTTGAGTACGGAGTTAGGCATGGCCGGGGTTCGCTTGCTACTGGCCAGGAAGTGCCCACAGCTGCAGACCACTGAGTCCACCTGACGCAGCGTGTCCCACACCTCTGCCAGGGGTACCCTGACTTCACGAGGTTCTTCCTCTAAGCATGAGGAAATGTATGTTATCTGCAATGAAACAGGCTTTACAAATCTCTTTAGCTGTCCTCTGCTCAGCTTTGCTCTTCTGAGAATTGCCTTCTAGTGCCACAGTGTAAACGGTCAGTGCCTCAGTTTCCCCATCTAAATTCGGGGTGTTCATGGTACCTACCTCGTGAGGTGTTGTGAGGACTAAAGGGTTAGTATATTTTAGAGTGCTAATTAGAAACGTGCTCAGATTATAGAAGACACCCACAAGTGTTTCTTCTTGTCATGACTGTTGTTGTTATATTGTTGCTGCTGTTTGTTTTAGAGGTTAATGGAGCAGTGTTCCAGGCACCGGGAGTTCTTTTCTCCATTGCTAATTCACCTTATGGCTTGAGGAAAGTCTCCCTGAGCCTCGCTGAGACGTGGTTACACATCTGCAAATGGGGAACCCCAAACCTATCTGAACTCCCTTACACATGTCAATGACCTCTGGCTAGCGAGACCTCCAGGAACAACTGTGCTTTAACAGGCTGGGTAGATTACATGTTGCAGTGAGGGAGAACACACACCACGGGGAAGCGTGTAAGAGGGTGTTAGGATGCTTACAGAATTTGGGCTTTGGTTGGCGGGGATTGGAGAGAATCCCAAGAAGGGAGGCTTTGCTCGGGATTGGATGCCGTTAGGAAGTGGAGGGTAGTTCTGTGATGGGTTATCTCAGTAAATCTTATCTGTCGGGAGGAGTGACTGTCGTTAGTAAAGAAGCAGCAGTCACTCTCTTCGCTGGGAGAGGCGGGCGTTTGCTGTTTTGTGGCTTAGTCAATGTTTGTGTTTTGTGTGTGTTCAGACACGGTTGTAGAGTGATCTCATTTTTGATTTGACCCCTCGTGATCACAGAGTGGCCTTGTCTGATGTGGACATTCTGTGAAGCTGACTCTGCTCCCAGGAGAACACGGAGGCCTCCTTGTGTGTGCCGGGCCACCCCTGGATGGCAGCGCTGCTTCTTTCTTACACAGCTTTTAACTTACATGAGTCAGGATTTTGAAATAACATATATTTTTCCTGATTATAAACATATGTTCACTTATGAAAAGTCAGGACCACGAAAGTAATATGCAAATTACCAGTAGTTCCATTTTCCAGAGAAACCATTGCTTATTTCCTTTTCCAAGATAGGACATCATGAAGATACTTCTTGTTTTTTTCTCTTGAATGACACCATTGACTGTCTTGTGTGTGAAAGATCTTCTCCAATATAACTTTCAGTGATTATTTCATCACACAGTTATCTACAATAATGTATTTAATTCATCCATTATGGTTTGGCTTCTAAATTTTTCTGTGTCTGTGTGTATAAATATATGTACAGTCATGTGTCATTCAACAACGGGGATACATTCTGAGAAATGCATTAGACAGTCGTGGTCACCCTGGCAATGATTTTGTCGTTGTGTTGACATTGTGAAAGGAAAATCAGTCTTGGAATCTAAACCCACTACGTGAAAGAGAAAGTCTGGGAATGGGGTCACGCAAACCTGCCTCCCAGTTTGCTCTGAAGTACAGTAGCTACAAAGATTTTTTTTTTTAAGGCTACATATATCCCTCACAATTTTCCCACTAGGAAGTTCCTTGTGGGCCCCAAGATCTTTGCCCTGAAACAGTGATGTGGACCGCCACCCTGACCATGTAAAGTGGTAGCTTGTCTTCACAGTAAGGGACAAAGGACAGAACTAAACAGTCATCCTTACACTCACTCGAGACACAGGCATATGTGAGCGTTCCCTCTGCCCCGTGTCTATTTCGTCTTATGTGAAAATGCAGGTTCACCGAGCACAAGATGAGTGCCTAAGTGGCTGTTCCCTGCTGCCCTCTCTCACGTAAAATGTGTGTTTGGCGAACACTGAAAACTCAAGGGAACGCAACTGCTCACCTCTTTTATTTACCCTCCTTTTGTTTGTCGTGATTGTTTTTCCTTTCTTCCTCGTTCCCCCAGTACCCCCTCATTTCCCTTTAAATATCGAGGTCCCCGGGCCCTCTTCAGGAAAAAGCACGGACCAAAGGTTTTCCTGTTCGTCTGTGTTGTTTTTGCTAGGTGTGTCCTTGACCTTGGCAAATAAACCTCTTACGATGATTGCGACCTGCTGCAACAATGGTATTTGGCTTACACATCATAAATGTACTTACACAAACCTCAACGGCATCGCCTGTTACACACCTAGGCCACGAGTGTTCCTGCGCTACAAACCTGTACACCGTGTTACCATACTAAATACTGTCGGTAACTGTAACACAGTGGTACTTGTGCATCTAAACACAGAGAAGGTACAGTAAAAATAGGGTCTTGCGGTCATATATGTGGTTATATAGGTGGGCCTTTGCTAACTGAAATGTGTGGCATATGACCGTGGATATATATAATGTTGTCCTACTAAATTGAAATAAATGTGTTGTATGATTCCAAATTTTTGCTTTTAGGAAAATAGAGGCCTTTATTTGGAATGCTGGTAACACATTGTCTTTATCTATTAAGGCCAATGCTAAAATTCTCATCAATCACTGTCAGACAAATCGGGGACTGGCAGCCCACCGGCATCTCTCCCTAAGGTATTGTATCTCAGTGTACCGCAGAATGCTGTGCCGGGCTGGGGCTATCAATACAAGCAGAGAAGCTCAATTGACAGTGGATGGCTGCACATGCAAAAAAACATCCTTTGCTGACGAAATCCTGCCGTGCAGATCTTTGACAGGGTGAAAAATCCTATTAGCGTCCCTTCTTTTTTTCTTTTTTTTTTTTTTGAGATGGAGTCGCACTCTGTCATCTGGGCTGAAGTGCAGTGGCACAATCTCGGCTCCCTGCAACCTTTGCTCCCGGATTCAAGCGGTGCTTCTGCCTCGGCCTCCTGAGTACCTGGGGTTACGGGTGCCTGCTACTACGCCCGGTTAATTTCTGTATTTTCAGTAGAGATGAGTTTTCACCGTGTTGGCCAGGCTGATCTCGAACTCCTCCTGACCTCAGGTGATCCGCCCACCTCGGCCTCCCAAAGTGCTGGGATTACAGGTGTGAGCCACCGTGCCCGGCCAAGCCCCTTCTTTTATACAAGTCCTTCCCCTACAAGAGGACTTTAGCAGTAATGGGATCCTACCGGCCCAATCCTTGCCCAAATAGGATGCAGCCTCCCTGCAAACATGTTCCATTTTAGAGACCCCCAGGACTTTGTCTAGCAGTCTACTTCTTAAGGTGCTTTTGAGGTGAAATTATTCGTAACAGCTTACTGAGAGTTGTTCCTCAGTTTCAAACCGCAGTTGATTCTCTTTTGCTCCAGCACCTATTTTGGAAAGGAGGCTGAGGTTGTAGCTCACACATACCTGGATTCACGCAGAGTTGAAAAACCGAGTAACCACTGGATGTTGGTCACTGGGAATCCCAGGGATGCTTCGTCCACCATGTCGGATGTGCCTAAACCGCCAGCAGAGGACACTCGAGCCATGGAGCAGGCCGTGGGCCTTGACACGCGGTAACGCGCCAGGTACGTGCGTGTTTTCTCTGGTCCCGCTCTCATCAAATGTAGCTTAAAAAGAAATGAACAACCTTGGTCACGCCTCAAACAACTTTCGAATCAGATATGGGACTCACTGAGCACTATATTAAAATAAAGGTTACATTAAGATTATTGAATTTGTGTGGAGTCTAGGGATAGAAAAAAAAAATCTCTGGAGAATAAATAGTATTTGAAAGTGGCACACAATGGCCCTTGGCTGATGAACAAATTCTGAAGAACACAGCTTCCTCTGCTCATACCCTTCGTTGTCTACAGGTACAGTGGGTTGCTTTTCAAAACTGTTGGAAGTGTACTGAGTTTGTGGCACCGCCGTTTCCCTCTTGAATGTACTGAAACAGAAAAAACTGACAGCTGTGAGCTGTGGCCCTACCTTGGAATTAAAAATGTGTACCTTTGTAAAACATCCTATTTTTGTTTCTACCTGTGGCTTTCGAGATTGGGACCTCTAGGTGATCAGTAACCTATTATGTCGTAATGATTTTTAAACTGCAGAATCTCTGCCTTGTCTTTGAAACTGGCACCTTAGTTGTGGCCCTCATGTGACTAGAAAGCTCCTGACAAAGTAAGTATGTATCCTTCCATTTACTTGTTCATCTGTTCATTCTTCATTGAGTGCCTGTGATGTGTAGGGTATTATAAAGGGATGTAGCTTTCACAGCCTTGTAGATACAGGTAAACTATTAGGCTGGTTCACAAATACGTATCCTGAGAAGTAGAACACAGGATGTCAATGTGTTTTAAATAGATGCAGTTCCAGGCAATGCAGATTGGCCCTCTTCAAGAAGGCAGGCGTTTTCCATCAAGTACTGCAGGATTTAGGGCGATGGTTCCAGTTTGGCTATGCATTGCCTTCACTGTGGGAACTGTAACAGTGACTGATGCCTGGTCTGAGCTCAGAAATTCTGATTGAGCGGTCTAGGGTACCGCCTGGGCACTATGCATTGCGTTCACTCTGGACACTGTAACAGTGACGGATGCCTGGTCTGAGCTCAGAAATTCTGATTGAGCGGTCTAGGGTACCGCCTGGGCACTATGCATTGCGTTCACTGTGGGAACTGTAACAGTGACTGATGCCTGGTCTGAGCTCAGAAATTCTGATTGAGCGGTCTAGGGTACCGCCTGGGCTCTATGCATTGCATTCACTCTGGGCACTGTAACAGTGAC
>PVKP010033262.1:0-12904 GCA_004027715.1 Plecturocebus donacophilus | reverse complement strand
TCAGAAATTCTGATAGAGTGGTCTAGGGTACCGCCTGGGTGTTGCGCTTTGTCAGTGCTCCTTATGGTTCCCCTGTGCAGCCACAGTGGAGACCCACTACATTAGGAGGTGGAGACGGAAACAGCGGTCCCTTAGGGTGGTCAGGGGAGGCTTTCCTCAGCAAGTCTCACTCTGGCTGCACATTAGAATCTCCTGAAGAATACTGAAAAAGCCCAAGGCCCAGGCTGCACTCTGGACTGTTCAGTCGGAATTTCTGGAGTAGGACATGAAAATAATACAGACGCCCGAGCCCACCCCGGAGCTCCTTATTTGATTTGGAGTGAAACCCAGGTATTAGTATTTTTACAAACTCACTAATTTATTTTATTTAAATTTAATTTTATTAAAAATTTTTAAAACATTTTTTGTTTTAATTTTTTTGTGGATACATAGTAGGCGTATATATTAAGCGGTTCATGAGACGTTTTGATCCAGGCATGCAATGTGAAATAAGCACATCATGGAGAATGGGGTATCTGCTCCCTCAAGCATTTATTCTGTGTGTTACAAACAATCCACTCACACTCTTTTATTTTTACGTGTATAATTAACTTATTGTTGACTATAGTCACCTGTTGTGCTATCAAATTATAGGGCTTATTTGTTCTTTTTAATTATTTTTTTGTGTGTCCATTAGCCAACCCCACCTCCCTCTCAGGCCCCTAGTACCCTTTCCAGCCAGTGGTAACCATCCTTCTACTCTCTGTGTACATGAATGCAATTGTTTTGATTTTTAGATCCCACAGCCACAAATAAGTAACATGTGAGGTAAAAACTTGCTAATTTATTTTAATGTGCAGCCTGGGTTGAGAATCTCTGACTTAGCTGAGAGCAGAGTTATGTCTGCCTGTGTGTCTCCAAGGGCTGAAACCAGGTGGGTTTGGGCTCCAGCCGGGGAAAGACATTCTTTTTTTTTTTTTTTTGAGACTGTCTTGCTCTGTCGCCAGGCTGTAGTGCAGTGGCGTGATCTCGGCTCACTGCAACCTCTGACACCCAGGTTCAAGCAATTCTTCTGCCTTAGCCTCCTGAGTAGCTGGGATTATAGGTGTGCGCCATCATGCCTGGCTAATTTTTGTATTTTTGGTACAGACGGGGTTTCACCATGTTGGTCAGGCCAGTCTTGAACTTCTGACCACGTGATCTGCCTGCCTTGGCCTCCCAAAGTGCTGGGATTACAGGTATGAGCCACCGCGGCCAGATGGGAAAGACATTCTTTAACAGCATGAGCCACCTGCAAGCATCTAAACCAATTTCAATGCATTCTTGCTCCTACCATAAGATACCCATGGAACGCTTCAGACAACATCAGGACTCTTGATCCTTTCCTGAGTGATCCTCCGATGGCCTCTTGACCGAACACCGAGAGGTTTCCACCAGATGGAAAGTCTTGACTGTGAGTTGTCCAGATTCTTGGCATGTTGAACAAAGAACAACTGAGCAAAGTGCACAAACAGAGCAATACAAAATGCACAAAGCAACAAAAGAAGGAAGCAATAAAAGCACAGGTTTATTTAAGTGAAAGTACACTCTACGGAGTGGAAGCAGGCTTGGGCCAGAGGCTAAAGAGCCCCAGTTACAGTGTTTTTTAATTAAGCTAGAAGATTTCGGTAACACCCCTAGGCGCCCTTTGGAGGCCTCCGATTGGTTACACCTTGTGAAGAACTGGCTTACCGCCAATCAGAGGCTGAAGTGGAGACTTGGCCTATGACCAATCAGGGGCTGAAGGGGAGACAGCCCGTAGCCAGTGAGAGGCTGAAGTAGAAACGTCTGTCTTGCTAACACCGGCATGAGGATGTGGCCTGCATGCTGTCTGATCTTGCCTAGAACCAAGGAATGGTGCCACATCAAGGGCTCAGTGTTGGTCTCTGCTGCTGGCAAATGGGGCACTCAGCTGTGTCCATAGCCAGGTCAGCCTTGGAGCGGAAGTCCACGTTGCTGAGCCAATGCCATAACCGTTGGTTACCCCAGTTCCCTATTCTATCTCAGTTTTTGTACCACCAGGAGTTCGTGCCACTGACCAAGTTTGCACTCAGGTAATCACCACCTGACTATAGTGACTCCTGGGGGCGTGACTGCCACCTGGCTGACGGCGATTGTGAAGCACTTCATTTTAATGTACACACACTGAATTCAGAGACGTTAAAATATGAAAAAGTCTGTACTTCTCAGAGTAGATGAAAGACAATAAATAACGAGAAAGTGAGCACTTACATGCATCACCTCGTGTTATTTACAAACCAGTGCTTCTGCCTTGGGTCTGCTGAGTACCTCAAAATCATAAGGAGCTTTTTATACTCATTTTCTTATTTAATTTTCAGCACTCTCTGGGATTTGACCAGGTCTTGTTCTTTGCTGTTTATCTCCATTTCCTGGAAAATATCTGTTAAGTGAATGAATGAATGAATGAATGAATCAGTCAGTCAATCAACAGATGAATGAATCCATAACTTTTACAGAGGAGCCAGGCTTAGAGATTTGTTCGGGGACACAGCTCCTGAACAGCAGAACTGGGGCAGAACCAAGTTAGGTTTTCCCATCCCTTCTTCTGGACAAGGGCCTTCTAATCTCAGCACTCTTCGCTATTTTTTTTTAATCCAGATAATTCTTTGTTGCGGTTGCTGTCCTGTGATTTGCAATGTCCCTGCCCTCTGCCCACTAGATGAAGTAGATCTTTCCACTCATGACAATAAAGAGTGTCTCTAGACGTTACTAAAGGTCCCTGGGAGGGGTCTGCTGTTTGAGGACCAATGGTCTAGACCTACTTTAGCTGTTTTTTATTTGCCATTTATAAGGGATGCAGTAAAGTGGGTATTTCTCTCTCTCTCTCTCCTTCCTTCTTTTTTTCTTTCCTTTTTTTGTGTCCTATAGAGATTAGAATATGTGGCGCCTAACATAACTTCCGGGTGTATTGGTAATTTGCTTTTAGCATCCGAGCTGGACTTTGAACTTAGAATTCTGGCCGGTGGAGACTGGCCGTCCAGGACGCAGCGCTGCACGGACCTGTGTACAGTGACTTTGACTCACAGCACCTCTGCAGCAACCTCCAGTGCGGGACAAAAGATGCTCGTTGAGATGTGAGGAGTTTAGGACGCTGCGTATATCATTATTTTATCCTTGAAATGAATTAATGTGAGTGTGTGCTTTTTACTATCCAAAAAAGTCTTTCTCATTTTTTTACCTTTAAAAAATTTCAATCTTTTTATTTTTACACTTCAACCTGACAAAATATTAGGTTTTTTTCTTTTTTTGAGACAAAAACGTTAGTTTTTAAGTGTACATAATATTTTAGCTTAATGGGTGTGAGTGAAACTTATTAATAGGATTACATATAAACGTGTGTGTGTAGCACACGCCCAAAGGGACCGCTTATGGGGAAGCGTGCACAATCACAAATTGTGGAGAGGATCCTGTGTGCTGTGTGCGGTCATTCATTGTACAGAAAATGCCACTGAGTCGCTGTTGCTGCAACGACGCCCGCACGGCTTTGTCCTGAGTCATGGACAACGGGCTCCTCCCAGCTCTAAGGTTCCCTTTCTTTCAATTGAACAAACGTTTATGAATTATTTGACCGTGAGGAACAAGGTGAGCACCCTGCAAATGGAAGAGAGAGGGAAGAGGAGACCATCTGTGTGATTACACACAGGGACGCTGAGATCCCGTGAAAGGACCACAGTAGTTATAGCTGGAGGCCGAGGAGGCCTGCCTTCAGATGACGCGGGAGCTACAAAGGTCACACATGGGGAACAGCATTCCGAGGAAAGGACACTGCACTTGCAAAGGGCCAGCACCTCTCCCGGGGAGAAGTGGGGACTGGCAAGAGACGTTCAAAATCGGCTGTCTGCTGCTACGCTGGGCATGGCTATACTGACTTAAAACGGGACAATGCCTCCATGCAGGTTGGAAAACAGCTACTTGGCTCAAGCCTCTGAAGTGCCCCCTGGAACCCTGGCACCTCCCTGGGGACCCTTGGATTTCCCTACAACCAGCGACTAAAGGGTTAATGTTCGGCCTAAGAGGGGAGCCTGCAAGAGCCCACCCCAGCCACGGTGCCTGGAGTTTGTTTTATTTGGCTGATGTCCAGTGACATTCAGGAAAAACTACAGAGGTGGTTAACTATTTTGCATGTCACCCTTGGCTTCGTGTATTAATTATTGAACTTGAATTTGATCTTGAGGGTGACAGCCTCTGAAAGGCTTTGAGGAGGAAAGTGCTACGATTTTACTTTAGAACGATGATTATGGGCTGGGCGTGGTGGCTCACGCCTGTAATCCCAGCACTTTGGGAAGCCGAGGCAGGCGGATCATGAGGTCAAGAGATCGAGACCAACCTGGCCAACATGGTGAAACCCCGTCTCTACTAAAAAGTGCAAAAATTATCTGGGCATGGTGGTGCGCGCCTGTAGTCCCAGCTGCTTGGGAGGCTGAGGCTGGAGAATCGCTTAAACCCAGGAGGCGGAGGTTACAGTGAGCCGATATCGTGCCACTGCACTCCAGCCTGGCGCCTGGCAACAGAGCAAGGCTCTGTCTCAAAAAAAAAAGAAAGAAAGAAAGAAAGATTATGGAGGCATGGGAGGATGAGCTGATGCGACTTTGAACTAAGGCAGTGTCAAGAGACATTAGGAAAAGGGTATGGGTTAGAGAGAGGCCAGGAAGAGACAGACAGGACTCCACAGCTTGGTGGATGTAAGGCCAGGAGAGAAGGAGAAGGTGGACACCCAGATTTGGGGCACATGCCTCTCCTGGTGTGCAGGAAAGGAAGTGGTTACCTGGGAACGTCTGGCCCGAGTGGAGGCTGCTTTTGTGTGGGTATAGCTGCAGCCCACCTACAGTGCTCTCATCTGCTGGGCTGCCTGCCTCTATCACAAACTCACCTAAGTCCCGGATAACTGATGGCAAATCCAGCTTTAGGATTGAGTAGCACTTTAACATCCTGCCGGTAGGAGCGAGGAAGAAAGCAGCAAGCCCAGTGGCGAAGGTTCATCACTTCCTAGCTCCAAGAACTTCACCTCTGAGGGCTTGTGAGGGGACTGGCTATGTTAGCTATGCAAAAGCACGTGCCTGTGTGAAAGGCCTCCCCGGCTCCCCGTCCACCTTCCTATGATGTGTACATCCCAGTCAGTGAGCGAGTTCATCTTGGTCACATTTGGTTCCATACCTGGAGTTGGACTCCACTCCTTTCCCATACACAGTAGACATTTTTGCATTCAACCAGACCCAGCAGTAGCCATTGACTATGTCACACCAGGTCTTGAGCTAGACACTGGGGACCCAGTGGGGAATAAGTGTTCCTTCCTTCAAGGCTTCCACGGTAGAGAAGGTCAGAAGGGAGATGAGACATTGAAGAGGTGGAGGGTTCGGAGTGTGGAAGGCTCTGTTAATATATGGCGCATTTGGGGGACACCGTGTATTTTTGAGTAGGGGAGGGATTGGACGAGAAAGAAGTTAGTCTGGGAGTGAGAGATACAAGGTAATTGAAGGAGGTCATTTGTGAGTCTGAAATTATAGTCAGTAAAAGCCCCCAAAGGCTTAAACCTGGGGAGAACAAAGCTGAAGTCTGAGTAATGGGTTTTGGCAGATTTTTTTTCCCCAATATCCCTTCAAAGGCAAAAAATAATAGAGACGTTGTTTTTTGTTTTTTTTTTTTTTCCGTTAGTAAATACACTCAGCATCTCTTTATTTGTCCATAGTTGTTTTAAAAGAAAAAAGCTTTGTTTTTAAGAGCAACTATGTAGGCCCACATGTTGCCCATGCCTATAACCCTACTGCTTTGGGAGTTCAAAACCAGTTTGTGCAACATAAAGAGAACCCATTTTTACAAAAAATAAAAAAATGAGCCCAGTGTGGCGGCATGTGCCTATAATCCTAGCTACTTGGGAGGCTGAGGTGGGAGGAGTGCTTGTAACTAAGACTTAGAGGTCACAGTGAGCTATGGTCATGACCCTGCTCTCTACCCTGGGCAACAGAGCAAGATCCTGTCTCAAAAAAAAAAAAAAAAAAGAACAACAATTTAGAAGAGTTTCTATCTTTGATAATAATTCAGTATAAAGTCAGTTATCTTGAAGACTTGGCATCAGGAGGGCCTGACTAATATTACTGAGTTCAATTCCTATGAGGAGATTAGGTTGTAGGGAAGTGAACTGGTTAATATATAAGGAACTCCTACACATGCCAGAGAAAACTGTAAACACTCCATTAGAAAAATAAGGCAAAGGCTTATGCTGGCAATTATAAAAGAAGTAATTCGAGGATCCAACAAGCATTTCAAAACATGTTCAGATGAAGACAGCAGTGAGATGCTATTTTCTTTTCGTCTGATTGGGTGCCAGTGACAGACCATAGGGTGTCGGAACCTACAAGGACCAAGCGATTTGGCTTCTGGTCACTGTACAGGTGAGGAGGAGAGGCCCAGATGGGGAGGGGACACACCTAAACCCAGAAGTTAGGCGGGCAGACTCTGCACAGATCGCCCTCTGATGACAGTGGCTGTGAGAAGTCGGGACCGACGAACCTCACAGTCACCCACGTCCCTCGAGCTTTTGCAGCCTGGAAGGAGCCTGGGTTCTGTCCTGCCCGTTTGATCTTGCAGTTTTCCAAAGTGGCCACGAGGTGTCGACGTGAATAACGCTAACAAGTCAACCCTTGAAATCGCTCAAATACGGAGCTTAATTGCAAAATAGGAGGGAGTTTTCAGGTTTCCAAATGTACATTTTAATAGGGGAAAACCCATAAAAACAACGTGGTCAGGGTATCAGTTCAGTTTTTTTGACTTTATAAAGGAAACAGTGTATTAGGCCCGTGTAAGACCTGCCTGAAATGGCATTCCAAGGGTTTGTGATGAAGGAAGTTCAGGTTAGCATACAGCCCCTTTGGGACTTTTTATAGAATATTCCATCTGGAGCCTGGAGTTCTCTCTAAGAAATTGGACCCTCAACCCCAGGTCCAGGGTTCCTGCGTGATGTGCCGAATAGTGATTGTAAAGTCCTCTCTGCTGCTTACCGTCCTCGGCTAAGTCACTTCGCCCTCATCAAGCCTGTTTTCTCTGTAGGGTTATCAGCTCCCTCTTAGAGTTGTTCAGAAGATGAAATAGAACGAGACAGTGTATTTGAGAGAAATACACAGGCAGAGATCATGGTTCTGAGCGCTGGCTCTGGGGTCGGACAGCTCCGTGAGGACACGCTTCGCTTCCTAGCTGCACGTCTTTGGAAGGTCATTACACCGCTTTGGGCCTCCCTTCACTCATAGGTTAAAAAGAGGGCTAAAATCTTACCCATCTCTTAGGCTTCCTGTGAGATTAAGTGGAGTTTTGTGGTTAAGCATCCAGCGTCCTGTTTAGCACTATGTCAATAAGAGTAATAATTCTCATGACTACTTGGGTCTCTTGTATGTATCTCTGCCTTGCATCGCTGCGTTCTAATTTTTAAATACTTGTCTCTCCTCCATTTAACTATGAACCCCTCAAATACAGATGCTGTGGGTGTACGCATGTGTTTTTAATGTCCGCATCTCCCTTGCTCAGCCCAGGGCTTGGCTCACACTGCTGAAGGCCAGTTCTTCCTTCTCCCTCATTTTACAGGTACCTGAGAGCCTGGAGAGGTGGACGGATTCGCCCAGGTTGCACATGAGTTAGTTCTTCCTCTGTGACGGCACTTGTCACTCTGAATTATATGGTGTGTTTACTTCTCTGTCTGCCATGCTTGACCATCAGCTCCCTGAGGGCAGGAAAACTTATCCCAAATTGTGTCCCCAGGGTTAAAATACCATCATTAGCATAGCTAACATTTATGGGGCACTTGCTACGCGCCAGACACTCTTCTAAGTGCTCTTTTTCATGCATTAACCAATGTAATTCTCATATATAACTTGTAAGCCAGGTACCATCGTTATCTGAGTTTTACAGGAGCGGAAACTGAGACACGAAGAGGTTAACTTACCCAGTGTTACACAATTGGCAGGTAGGAGAGCCAGGCAGTCGGAACCTGGGCCGGAACGCTTCACCTGCAACTTAACCTCTCAGGCAGAAATCCTTCGTGAATTTTTGTTGGCTGGAATAGAATCAGTAAGATTGGAGACTGAGCAATACTGTCGTGTATCATGGGGAGTGACCCTAAGTGTGCCTTCCAGTTCTACGTTGAGACTTGCCTCAGATGTGCCATCCAAGGGGGACAGGAAGAACCATGTCTGCAGGGGGAATGGTTTGCAGAACCATGTGGGAGTGAGTGGGAGGAGGAGTCAACAGGAGGTAAGGTAAGGGGAACTGCTGAGCTCAGGTTCCATCCAGCGCAGGAGAGCAGGGAGCCGTGGTGAGGACCGTGGAGGAGGCCTGGGAGCTGGGCTGTGAGTCTATGGTGGGACCACAGTCGTTTGTGGTGGCCGGGATGAATCTGGAGGACATTAAGTGAAATAAGCCAGACACAGAAACATAAATACTGCATGATCTCACACACATGTGGAATCTGAAAGAGTCAAACTCCCAGAAGCAGAGACTAGAATGCGGGTTTCCAGGGACGAGGAGGTGAGGGAAGTGGGAAGATGTTGGTCAAAGGATACAAACTTTAAATCATACGATGAACAACTTCCAGGGATCTCATGTACAGATGCACGCGGGTGATGGGAGATGTGCTATTTGGTTTAATGGTGATAACCATTGCAAGTGTATAGTATATCAGATCATCATGTTGTATACCTTGAATGTATGCACTCTTTGTCAATTAAACATTTTAAAATTTAAAAATGTCTTTAAAAGAAGGCAGTACTTAGTTCCCTGGGCACCCACAGGTGCCTCGGCACCCCTGGAAACTCGGTTGCCCGGCACATCCCTCCAGCCCAGATGGATGGTGCATGGGACTGACTCATCTCCCCAGCTCTGTCAATGGGTAATGGCTCTCTGGAGCCCTGTGCTGAATAAGATTAGAGAAATGCCCGGTCTCTGTGGCAAGAGCATTATTTAAGATGCTCTCGTGTGTCCAGGAGGGGATCGTGGGCCACATGTTAGTCCATCCTGCCCAAGGCCTTCCCTTTCTGATAAACCCACATTCTTGCAGCTTCTGCAGGCCTTCCTGGGCAGCCAAGCTGGCACTGGGGTTGCAGGCTTTGTCTGGGGAGCTGAGAAAAGCAGGCTGATTCCCCCAGGGCTCCACCCTAGAATACTGGGACTGTGCGCCCCATGCTCTGACTCACTGCATGCGAGCCACACGTGAACAGCCTGCCTCCCTCCCACCCGGAAGGAGCTGGAGGTGGTGTCTCCTGTGGCCATCCCTAGCTCTAAGTAAGTCTCCTGCCTTCCTCCCTCCCTGCATCGTCCCTGCGCCGTGTTATTGTTGGCTGACGTGGGCAAGGTTGAACATGTGCCAAACATCTGCTCATGTCTCCTGAATGTACTCCCAAACAGACGGGCAGGACGCAGCACCACCCTTGAACTGCGCTGCCAGGGCCTCAGAGCAGCTACACAGGACACTGCCTGGCGTGCTTGCGGCTGGCGGGGTACCCGGAGCTGAGATCTGGTCTCTCCCTTTGGGGAGGGTGGGAGAATGGCGAGAGAAGCCTCTTGGTTTCACATCCTTCCTCCCTCCGGGTAGGAACAGTGCTCTGGGTTAGGGACTTTCAACAGACAGAGGCCGGCCGCAGATGGCTGGAGATACAGGAGGAGGTCAGGGTCCTCCCGGGAGACAGAGGGGAGAGAGTGGCCTTACTTCTGGGACGGACGTGGGAAGCAGACAAGGATGTGAGTGCAAACAGCTCATTCGAGAGGTGGTATGAGACAGGAAAGGGAGGCAAATCAATCAAAGATGCTTCTTACCTAGCAGGTGGCGCTGGGGGCAGCTGGAACCTGAGAGGCAGGATGTGCCTCAGCAGAAACCCACCTGAGGGGTGAGCACGTGGGAGGTCTGCTTCTCGTCTCACATCTGTCTTTGACTGAGGATGCTCTGGGGACGGGAACTCCCTGGCTTTTTTGTCCTGCTGCAGGGAGTGGGCTGGGAGAAAGCCCTCAGCGGGAGCCCCGGGGGCTTGCAGAAGGAAGCCACAGAGGAAATTTGGGCAGAAAAGGACAGTTCCTGTTATAAGTGGCAAACGAAGATCAAAGATAAAGGGTAGACGGGGGCATGGACCCGTTGCTTATTTCTCTCCTCTCTTCCTGTCTTCTTTTTCTCGTTCTCTCTCTCTCTCCCTCTTTGTAGCCCACATCTGGTCCACGGGAAACAAGGGACTCTTCAAGCTCCAGCTAATTCTGCGCACATAGATCCAGCCCTATGAAATCAGTCTTCCTTCTTGCCACCAGAGCAGCAACTCGATATTTCCTCATTTCTCTCGCTTTTAGCCTTTCCAGGTGGGAGTCAGTACCAGTACTGGGTTTCCTTCAAATGGCAGAAGGTGCTAGTCAATATCCCTGAGTGACCTTCTTGAAGCTTCTTTCCGTTCACTTCAGGTGGAGGGGTCATATTCTCATTCCTCTTTGGGGATGTTGCAAGGACATAGAACACCATCAGTTTTCTCCAAAAAACAAAAAACAAAACCCCTTTTCTCATCTCTAACCGCTGACCCTTGTAAACCTCTTTACTAGGAGGAGGAATTTTTGGTCACTTCCTTTGCAAATGTTTCCAAGAGAGGACTGTAAAGTACAGTTACCCAGTCTCATTTGATCACGGTATTCCTTTTGCATCATTACGGTACCTAGAACCGTAGAGGCCAACGTGTCTCGTGGGACTGCTGCAGTCCCTCTGCCCTTCCATTTCTTGCCCAGCCGGAAGACTCATCCATCAGAGCTCAGCCCAGTTCCTCTCTCCTCGAGGAGGTATCTCTTGATGTTTCCCAGGTAGAGATAAGCAGTTTCCTCTTAATACCCAGTGGTGCCTTTTACACCCACTCCCGCCCATGATGATGCACACACTCTAGGATAGCATTCTCTTTCCCTAGAGTCTGTCCTTTGAAGGGATCCAGTGAGGAGGGACCACATTGGTCACTTTGAGTTCCTAATGAGGGAATGTGTTCTCTTTCCAGGTCCACAATGGGGCGCAGTTTTAAGGGCAAGAACTTCCCAGCGCCATGCCCCGCTCCCATCTCTCTCCATCCAGGAGATTTAACGGTCTCTGTTCTAATTTTTGCGGTGCGGGAGGAATCAAAAAGTCAATTACTCCAGCGGAAGTTGTAAGGAACTCCTTTCAGTGGCCAGAGGAACCTGGGGAGGTGGGAATTTCTCCCAGGATGAATTCCTCTGCTCCTTCACCCACACTAGATTTCCAGCTCTCTGGAATCCCCTCCCACATGGTGGGAGCACTCTTTCCCCTCGTGGATTTCCCCTCTGGAGTCCCCTTCCACACTCTTCATGGAACTTTTTGCTCTTCTCCTTTTTCTCGTTCTCTACCTAAATACATCACTTTTCTGCAACACTTTTGGGGTCTGGTATTTATTTCACGAGTGCACGGATCCATGGTTTCCTCTCTTCATTCTTGAGTGATAGACCAAGAACCTGCAGAAACGTCCTCCCAGGGAAGCTGAGGGCTCCCCTGAACCCCAACACTAACAAGCAACCTGAGTGCCTGACATTTAGCTCATGCTCACTATGTGTTTGTTAAGTGAGTCAATGAGTTCTTAAGATTTGGGCCTGGCCCAAGACGGGCTTCTGGGATGTGTTGATTGAGCAGGTTTTTGCACAAGGGTCTCAGAGAAACTCTTTATTGAGTAACTAGAATTGGATCTGGTCCCCCAACTCCCCCTGCCAGTGTTAGATGAATTGTACTCAGGAGACGGGGGTGCGTAAAGATTGGGCCTTGTCAGATGCAGTGGCTCACGCCTGTCATCCCAGTGACACCGCGGGCTGAGGCGGGGGGATTGCGTGCGCCCAGGAGTTTATGACTGTGCCATTGCACTCCAGCCTGGATGACGGGGTGCAATCCCGTCTATAAAATAATAAAATGAAAACGGTTAAAAAAAGAATAGGACCTCTCGTCGGAGTTTGTGTCAATGGGACTTGGGAATGGTAGCTCAGCCAGTTTTATTTTAAATGAGCCACTGAGAGAGAGTGAAGAGCCGATTCAGAGACTAAACGCTCAAATACCAACCACAGAGTCAACCAACTATGCACAGAAAATGTAGGGGAAAAAACTCAATAAAAAATAATAGTATGGCCATAAAAATAATACAAGGCAGGGCATGGCGACTCATGCCTGGAATCCCAACTCTTAGGGAGGCTGAAACATGAGGATTGCTTGAGCCCAGGAGTTTGAGGCTGCGGTGAACTTTGATCACACCACTGCCTGAGCAATGGAGAGAGACGCTATATCTGAAAAAGAAAAAAATAATAATACAAATAAAAGCCAATACAGTATAACAACTGTTTATGTAGTATTTGCATTGTATTGGGTACTACAAGTAATCTAGATATGATTTAAAATATATAGGAGGATGTGCTTAGGTTATGTGCAAACACTATTTTACACCATTTTAGTTGCAGTTGGAACATTTACTCATACCATATATATATATTTAATGTAGGGTCTGTGTCTGTCACCCAGGCTAGAGTGCAGCAGTGTGATTGTAGCTCACTGTAATATATATATAAATTTAATGTAGGGTCTGTCTGTATCACCCGGGCTAGAGTGCAGCAGTGTGATTGTAGCTCACTGTAATATATATATATATTTAATGTAGGGTCTGTGTCTGTCACCCGGGCTGGAGTGCGGCAGTGTGATTGTAGCTCACTGTAATATATATATGTATTTAATGTAGGGTCTGTCTGTGTCACCCGGGCTGGAGTGCAGCGGTGTGATTGTAGCTCACTGTAATATATATATATATTTAATGTAGGGTCTGTGTCTGTCACCCGGGCTGGAGTGCGGCAGTGTGATTGTAGCTCACTGTAATATATATAT
>PVKP010033261.1:0-25173 GCA_004027715.1 Plecturocebus donacophilus | reverse complement strand
GTAACTATAGGAGGATAAGAAGACAGGAGGCTACAACTACCCTGGGCTGGAAAGGCCTTTAGCACAGCATCTTACTCATTCCCTAATATGGAGGATGAAGCTGCAGAATCAAATTATTTATTCTTTTAAAAAATACATACTATGTAATGGAACATAGAACACACCTGTGATTTTGCCTGGCTTATCTCTTCCTGACCCTGTCCTACTTTTTAAAAAAATGTTGTGTGGCTGGGGGTGGTGGCTCACACCTGTAATCCCAGCCCTTTGGGAGGCCGAGGCAGGCAGATTCCTTGAGCTCAGGAGTTTGCGACCAACCTGGGCAACATGGCGAAACCTGATCTCTGCAAAAAATTAAAAAATAAAAAAATTAGCCAGGCATGGTGGCACACACCTCTAGTCCCAGCTACTGGGAGGCTGAGGTGGGAGGATCACTTGAACCCAGGAGGTTGAGATGGCAGTCAGCCAAGATGGCACCACTGTATTCTAGCCTGGGCAATAGAGTGAGACCCTGTCTCAAAAAAAGAAAGAAAAATAAAACTTAGAAAAAATGTTTTTTTGGTTTGACTGGTTTGATGGGGTTGACCCCATGCCCCAGGCTCCTGGGGTGGCCAGAGAACAAAGGCTGGCCAGAGTGTTCCTTAACCCTTCCCTGACAAAGAACACAGGCTAATGCAGAGATGGGCACATGGTGTATAAGTCAGGCCAGTGAGAGGCATTCCCGGGCCTTCTGATGGAGCTAAGATCACATTTTTTCTGATTATTTTGCCAAAATGGCAGATCAAAACTGCTGGTGGCCATCTTTATCACTACTGGAGAGGGCTGGCCTGAGAACAAACAAAACTAGTTTCAAGTCCAATTTCTGGTAAGTGTCTGAGCACCTGAAGGGGCATGCTAAAAGCCAAACCTTCTCCTAGACTTTTAATTTATGTAATCCAATAAATTCCACCCCACTTTTAAAATCTGAGACAGAGTCTTGCTCTGGCTGGTTGCCCAGGCTGGAGTGCAGTGGTGTGATCTTGGCTTGCTGCAACCTCTGCCTCACGGTTCAAGCAATTCTCCCGCCTCAGTTTCCTGGGTAGTTGGGATTACAGGCGTGCACCACCACACCTGGCTAATTTTTTGTATTTTGGTAGAGATGGGGTTTCACCATGTTGTCCAGGCTGCTCTTGAACTCTTGAGCTCAGGCAATCTGACCGCCACAGCCTCCCAAAGTGCTAGGATTACAGGCATGAGCCACTGCCTGGCCAATGTTTCATTTTTTATTTAAGCTATTTCTGTTTACTTTCTATAACCTGCAACCAGAAATGTCCTGAAAAACAGAAGGTTATGGCAAAATCGAAAGATATTTTCCAGAGATAATTAGGTGTATAATGACTATTCATCTCATCATACTCTATGCTAAGAGTTTTATAAACATCTCAATCACTGTACGACAGTCATCAATACTAAAATACATTTAAACTAAGCAGTATAAAGAACACACAGGGGCACACTCATTCACTCTGGAATTGTGCATCAAATACAGAAATTCCCACTAAGAATTGGGACTGGAGAAATAGGGATAAAAAGATGAATACCTGACTTTGTTTCACTCTATACACATAAAACAAAACAAGAATATTGCTTCTTCTGTAAGTGAAATAAATTATTAAGAAAGTTTGAAGGCCTAACAGTGAAAATTGGAGATTAAAGAAAAAAAAAAAAGAAAGAAAAAGAAAGCTAAAAACAGGGCCGTGCACAGTGGCACGTCTGTAATCCTAGCACTTTGGGAGGCCAAGGCAGGAGAAGTGCTTGAGGTCAGGAGTTCAAGTGTAGCCTGAGCAACAAAGTGAAACCCTGTCTCTACAAAAATAAAAATAAAAAAATTCGCTAGCACAGTGGTATGCACCTGTGGTTCCAGTTAGTTGGAAGGCTGAGGAGAGAGGATCATTTGAGCCCAGAAGTTCAAGGCTGCAGTGAGCCATGCACACCACTGCACTTCAGCCTAGGTAACAGAGCGACTTGGTCTCTCTCTCTCTCTCTCTCTCTGAATTTAAAAAAAGAAAAATTAAAAACAGACAGAAATTTTGGTCAGAATACAAAGCATCAGAGGATGAGTGAATTCTGGAGATCTAATGTATGTACTGTATGCTTGAAATCTGCAAGAGTACATCTTAGGTATTCTTATCACACATACCAAGACTAAATTATGTGAGGTGATGAATATGTTAACTAGCTTGATTAGGTAATCATTTCATGGTGTATACATACACCAAAACATTACTTTGTACATCTTAAGTATATATACGTTTTATTTGTCAATTATTCCCCTCAACAAAGCGGTGGGGGTGGGGAAAGAGTTGAAAATATGATCCTTGAAGACTTACTTCATAGTGTTCATATTCATCAAGGTTAAATGAGCTGAAATTCAGAAAGCCATACTGCATTGCCTAAAATCCAAAAGAAAGCTTTTAAGAACAAGGATGCAAATAAGACAACAGTTTCCTACTAAATTTCAGAGTACTAAGTATCAGGGGGCACCCCAAGAAAGAATGGTCATGATTAGATTTCTTTCCATTGAACAGCTTTCAAAGGAATTGGATGGCGTCTTCTAAGTGCTTCTCTTACCTAGAATTAGTTATAACTATATTTAACAAGTTTGTTGCGTTTTGTTTAGATTTTGTTTGTGAGATGTGCTTTTTTATTTTCATTCACCAATCGTCCTATCCATGCATAGTTAAATAATCACGCCCTCGAAGTAGTCCCACTGACTCACCACATCACCACCACCCCTGGTTGAAAATTTAGAAGTTTAGGATTCAAATATAATGTACAACCCAATGGTCTCTACATCATTAAGAAAGAGAAGAGAATCCATGGACTACTTTACCCCAAACAAAGCCCTCACACTTCATCCATATCTTCATTTTCAAATCTTTTGAACAGTCTTGAATCAATGTTCCCTAAACTAAACACAGCTCAAATATTAACACTAAAATAAAAAAATTTGAGGAAAAATATTTATTATTTCCACAGGAATAAAACAAAACATTTTCTGTCCTATCCTATAGCCTCACTCTGTGTTACAGCAGGCACAGTATGCTAAGCAAAATAGGCAGTGTCTATTTTCTGAGACAAGGACAAACAGAGCTGGCGACCTCTGAGAAATGTCCTCCCAGCTTGCTGATCACTGAGCCAAACAGGAGGGAAGCAAGAATTCTTGATCCACAGGTATTCTTGGTTCAAAGAGGGGGCTTTTGTACACCGAGTTTTCAAAATGTAAACTACTGAAATACAAATATAAAATAAGAAGGCTAGAATACCAACTAAAAAGGTCTCCATTTTATTTATTACTTAAACACTAAACCCAAATCTAAGTCAATCAAAATTTATTTCCTTGAATTCGATATATTTCATGATTTTGGACTACAGATATTCCTAACGGAATGAAACAATTATAAAAAAATTCCTTAAACAGTTCCTAAACAATTCCTTAGTTTATAAGGAATTCCTATTTTCCTTTGAATTTCAAGAGGTGATCTTATTGGAAGTAGATCACACTGAAAACATAGTTACATTGATGCATGTTTCTTCATATATGCAATATTCAAAATCAGTCACAAATAAAATATGTTTACACTGAAAATCAGAAGCTAGTGACCCTTAAATAAAACTAAATACAGTGGCTGGGCGCTGTGGTGCTGTAATCCCAGCACTTTGGGAGGCCAAGGTGAGTGGATTGCTTGAGCTCACGAGTTTGAGACCAGCCTAGGCAACACAGTGAGACCTTGTCTCCAGAAAAAAATACAAAAATTAGCCAAGCATTGCAGAAAAAATAAAAATTTAATTTAAAAAACCCCAAAATATAGTATGAAAAGGGCAATCTTTGACCTATCATACCAGCTAATTCACTTTGGGTGCAATACTCAACAACAAAAAGCCAAAATTAACAATGGAAGCTGCTATATGGTATTATAATAGATCATTTCCAAATCCCTCGAAGCTTTACGTTTCTCTTTTTAAAGGTGAGTGTGCCTATCTCCATGAGCCCATCTAGCAGGGGCTGCAATTGCAACCTGCTGCCCTTTGATCTCCTGATTTCCTCTGGTGCCCCGTACCTGCCAAAGCTGAGGGCTCATGGAGCCCGCCTCAGAGCCCATGGCAACTATCTCAATCAGCTCCATACCCCACAGTCACTGCGCTCAAATCCAAACAAATTACGTTCCCACACCTCACTCACTGACATAGGAAAAAGTATACTAATTAGTCTCTGAATTTGGATGCTGATTAGTCCTCTCATTTTAAGTCATAAAATGTCTGTCACAATTCCCAGCAAGCCACCAGGTTTCACTGTACAAGAAAGTAAACCTGGGTTCCTTTTGGGTATAAAAGAACAAGTTACAGAAAACTTGAGATGCTGTCAAAGGCTTATCTGACCCATGGGCTACTGACTTACCATTCTAGTTTCTTGTGCTGTTCTGACATTAACACCAGGACTTGCTGCACTGTGTAACCCCAGGGGACACTGTTCAGGTAGAATGTGACATGCAGGGTGTCCCCTGGAATTAACATAGCAGCCCTGGTTAAGACCCCAAGGAATCACTTGGAAATAGTCTAACAAAGCAGCAGCGACCTACTTAATTTCATATAAAACCGTGTAATAAACCAATTGAGGCATTTAAATTCTGTTGAACTAGAAATTGAATGCCTGATGAAACAAAAATGAAATGTTTGACAGTTACTGTGTTATGTCTGTTGTAATGGTATTGGTGGGAATCAGGTGTATAGAATACACAAATCAAAAAGAACTTACCAATAAACCAGTCATCTTTACTTTTGTTCTTTTAGATCATAATACACTCAAAACCAATTCTGGATCTAGAACCTAATTTCATAACTCTTATTTTCCCTGTTTCTTAAGTGACTTTTCCTCCAACTCATACAGAGAAGCACTCAGAAATTCAGAATAAACTGTTTCCTGGTTTGGGCTCGTAACATTAGTTGAGAAATGGAGTTCCTCTGTCGCCATAGACATCTTGGAGGAAACGCTACCAAACAGATCTTGGGAAGAAGGCCTAGTCTTCTTGGACCACATGTTATTCTCCCAACACAACACTGGGTGCACTCTACATGTCACTTACCTTCTTTACTGCATGAAAACAGTCAAGAAGTGTAATGTAGAAATTGCAGCTTCCATAGGCAGCATCTCTGAAACCCAAAAGTAATGAAATATACATCAGTTAATTTTCTGCAATTACTTACCTAAGACAAAGCTGACTAGAATTTAAAATCAAACATATACTCAGAATCATCATCAAAAAGAAAAAAGTCTTGCCTTTTGACTTTTTAAAATAAAAGATAAATAAATTATAAATTTCACTGCAGTTTTTACCTATTCCAATAGGTACTGTTTTATGGGCCTGGATCAATAATGACCACTTCCTAAATTTCAAATGTTCATTCTGGATCAGTTTTGGCTTTAACAGCTGCATTACCTTCTTGAATTCAACAAATTAATAATAACCTACCTGTCCCCCTAAAAGGGCAAAGCATTTGAATTTTTTCTTTAAACTGAAAAATACCATATGAAAATGTTATTGGGAAAGACTGCTTTTTGATCCTGTAATATACATATGTGTGTATGTGTGTCTAATTACACATCGTGTCTGTGTGTGTCTCCAACCAAGTAGGATAAAAATATTGAAAAGGTCATATTTAAAATACTTGGTAGAAGGTCATAAACATTTTGTTCCTATCATACACTAGGACTTTTACCCATTTAACTGGACAACTTCTGACTATTTTTCAAATTTTTTTTAGAGATAAGGTCTTGTCCTGTTGCCCAGGTTGGGGTGCAGTGGTGCAATCACAGCTCACTGCAGCTTCAAACTCCCGGGTTTAAGTGATCCTCCCACTTCAGCCCCCCTAGTAGCAGGGACCACAGGCATTTATACTGCATCTGGTTAATTTTTTTTCTTAAGGTAGAGATGGAGTCTCATTATGTTGCCCAGGCTGGTCTTAAACTCCTGGCCTCAAGCAGTCCTGTTACCTTGGCCTCCCGAAGTATTGAGACTACAGGTATAAACCACTATGCCTTGACTTCTTTCTATTAAAGGACAATAATATCAATAAAACCATAGGAACTAACAAGTCAACTACCTTCCACAGGATCACTCTAGTTTTGAGAAAATGCTTATATTACTTTACAGACAACTCTACCCAAACACTGCATCAACACATAACCAGTAATCTTACTATACAAATCTCTTAATATCAAGTAAGGTTTTACCCAGAGAAATAAAGTACCTGTGACCCCTACCTGCTTCTCCTTTTTGGCTGCCTTGAGCCATTACAAGATGAAAATTTCCAGAATTAGGCAACATAAAAATTATTTTAATTACGATTAAGCTAGGGATGCAGAAAAACTGTGCCTATGAATGGTACTCATTAGCTCCTGGGGGGAACAGGGTTGCCGGTAGAGCCAACACTAATTCCCTGCCTTATTTGGGTCTTCACACTGTAATATTTCTTACTGTGTGGTAGTTACATACATACATATAAAACTTTACTACTGTACATTTAAGATTAGTATTTTTGTTAAAAACTGTAAGCTATACATCAACTTAAAAGGGGAAAATAAACATTCAACAAATGTTACAATAAAAATTAAACCCCATTTAAAATTTTTAATTCTTCCCCAAATCTTAAGGGCTCAGACTACAGAAATGAAGGAAAGGGCATCCTTTTCAGCTAAAATTGCCTTCAGCGCTACTGACTGAGCTGCTTAGAATTACCAAGCTATGCGAACTTTCCTGAGGACGGAACGCAGGGTCTTGTTTTGTTTTCTGAGACAGGGTCTCGCTCCGTCACCCAAGCTGGAGTGTAGTAGGGCAATCACAGCTCACTGCAGCCTTGACCGCCTGGGCTCAAGTGATCCTCCCAACTGAGCCTCCTGAGTAGCTGGAACCACAGGTGTACACTACCATGTCTGGCTAATTTTTTGTATTTTTTTTTGTAGAGTTGGGGGTTTCACCATGTTATCCAGGCTGATCTCGAACTCCTGAGCTCAAGCACTCTGCCCACTTCAGCCTCCTAAAGTGCTGGGATTATAGGCATGAACCACCATGTTCGGCTGACACAAGATCTTAGAACACACCATTTTTGTTCTCTAAGGTTCTGAATTGAAAAACTTCTCTTCTGCATCCTAGAAAAGGTCTCTATCTAACCAAAAAGGCCACAATTTTACCAACACCTTATTGGCAATATTCAGAAAGAAAAAAACCAAAATGACTTGCAGCAGTGGCCCCAGGCCAGCTGCACCAGGTCCACCCCACCTGTTAGAAATACACATTCTCAGGGCCACTCCACACCCACGAAATCCAAGTTCTTGGGGTAAGGCCAGGTAATTTGTGTCTTAATAGCTCTTCTAGGTGTCTATAACGTATGTTCAAGTTTATGAACCACTGACCTATAAATCAACACAAATCCTGGTTTTGTAGAAATAAGGGTGTTCATGGAATTAAAAAACCCATTTAGGTAAAGAAGTTAAGGCAGGAAAATGAAGTAGTTTAGCCTAAACCAAATCAAAATTATCAATGGAAATGGGGTAAACCCTCAAGTTGGATCCCAATGATTTTAACCATGTCTCCTCGGTTAAGGACTACTATTACCTTCTTAACCTATTGATAATTCTTTTTCAATCAAGTTAAAGCCATGTTGCTCCAGTCTCTGACATTCTGGCAAATTTCTTCAATGCAACTTTTTTTTTGAGAGCCCACCGTAGGGCCCAGCCCCGCTCCAATCTGTGATGATCTCACAAGCTTCGGTCTGGGCCCTGCTAAGTCCTCCTGCCTCATACGTCACAGAATCTGAACACACGACAAGAATCTTTGTGCACTCAAGTTTACTTCATTAGCACCTCTAATTTTAGACACACCCACATCACATCTTCTTCCCACCAAGCATTCAGTCTTCTTCCAATAGGCAGAACAGCATCTCTGAGGCTCGGTTTATAAGCCTTGGGGAGTGGGGAGGGATCCTTGTCACCAAGATAATTTAACAAACTTGGAAAATACATGGGAATCAATAAAGGGATACTGCTTAGAAACTGTACAACAATGTCAAATACAAGTTTTAAAGACTTGCAGCTTTCATAACAGCTCGTATTCATCACAGCCAAAAACTGCAAATGACCCAAATATCCATGAAAAGGAGCACAGGCAAATAAATTGTGGTATATTCATAGATTGGAATGCTACAAAAGCAATAAAAAAGATTAACTACTGATACCTGCCACAACACAGATAAATCTCACAGACATTACATATGTGAAATCCAGTTACCAGTTCCCCAAAATGCATACCAGTTATATGAAGTTCAAAGGCAAACAAAACTGACAGTGGTAGAACTCAGTGCAGTGGTTAGCTGGGGTTGATGACTGACTAGAAAGGGTTAGCAGGGAATATTCCAGGAGACAGTGTTTTTTGTTTTTGTTTTTTTTTTTTGAGATGGAGTTTAGCTCTTGCTACCCAGGCTGGGGTGCAACAGTGCAATCTCAGCTCACTGCAATCTTGGCCTCCCGGGTTCAAACAATTCTCGTGCCTCAGCGTCCCAAGCAGCTGGGATTACAGACATGTACCACCCATGCCCTGCTAATTTTTCTATTTTTAGTAGAGATGGGGTTTCACCACATTGGCCAAGCTGGTCTGGAACTCCTGACCTCGTGATCCACCTGCCTCGGCCTCCCAAAGTGCTGAGATTACAGGCGTGAGCCACCACCGTACTGAGACAGCGATTTTTTAAAATGTATGTAAATTACAGTCAACTTAAAAGGGGGAGAGTTGCAATATTTAACAAATATTAAAGGCCAGGCACTATATCAAGTGCTTGTTTTTTTAAGAGACACAGTCTTGGCTGGGTATGGTGGCTCATCTGAGGTTGGGAGTTTAAGACCAGCCTGGCCAACATGGCAAAACCTTCTCTCTAACTAAAAATACAAAAAATTAGCCCAGTGTGGTGGCAGGTGCCTGTAATCCCAGCTACTCAGGAGGCTGAGGCAGAAGAATCGCTTGAACCTGGGAGGCAGAGGTTGCAGTGGGCTGAGATCACGCCAACGCATTCCAGACTGGGCGACAGAGTGAGAATCTGTCTCAAAAAAAAGGAGAGACAAGGTCTGGTTCTGTTGTGCAGGCTGGAGTGCAGTGGCGTAATCAAAGCTCACTGAAGCCTCCTAGGCTTAAAGGATACTCTTGCCTTAGCCTCTCAAGTACCTAGGCCTACAGACACATGCCACCATGCCCAGTTAATTCCCCCCAGCCACCCAAGGAGAAGAGTTCTTGCTCTGCTGCCCAGGCTGGTCTTCCAACTCTTGGCCTCAAGCTCTCCTCCTGCCTCAGCCTTCTGAAGTCTTGGAGTTACAGGCAAGAGCCGCTATGCCCAGCCTATACCAAGTGTTTTATAAGCAGGATGTCCCTTCACCCTCACAACCCCTTGAGGGAGATTTTATTATTGTTCCTATTTACAGACTAGAAGACCAAGGCTTAAATTTGTAAAGGACCACAGAGATACCAGTAGCAGTGATGAAAGCCAAACTCCCATCTGTCTGACATCAAGTCAAGCTATTAAGAAATACACAATACTACCTCTCAAGAAAACAGGACGCAGAGGCAACCCACCCCACACAAAAACAACTAAAAAGCAAAGAGTATTGTAAATAGATAATATCAGAGAACAGAAATACATGCTGTTCATAACAATGATCCTATGATATTTAAAACAAAAAATTAAATATTTTATACTATTTTCTCATGTAGAGCAGACTAGAGAAATATTTAATATAATTCAATAAGAAATCATATACACACACAAACAAACACACACACTTTAAAACTCAGTAGTTAAAGAAGGCCAGGCACAGTGGCTCATGCCTGTAATCACAGCACTTTGGGAGGCCGAGGTGGGCCGATCATTTGAGGCCAGGAATTTGAGACCAGCCTGGGCAACATAGTGAAACCCTGTCTCTACTAAAAATACAAAAATTAGCCGGGCATAGTGGCATGTTCCTGTAATTCCAGCTGCTCGAGAGGCTGAGGCATAAGAATTGCTTGAACCTGGGAGGCAGAGGTGGCAGTGAGCCAGGATGGCGCCACTGAACTCCAGCCTGGGAGACAGAGCAAGACTCTGTCTCAAAAAAACCATTCTATTTAAGTTGAATTAAATCTAATTAAATAAAATATTGCTATGGAACAAAAAAGAGGTTATTTACTATAAATGAATCCCATTCTTGCACAATGTCTTGTTAGCAATATTTTGTTGGTTATATTTATTCTATGTACTAAAGTGGCAAGATACAAAGAATATAATGCCATTTCTATCAACATATTATGAGGCTTTATTAATTCTGATTAGACTACTTTCTAACTGGTAAGTTCTACAGAACACTACGTGAAGAAGCACTAAATTAAAAAATTTTAAGTCCATCATAGGTTGACACTCTTGTAAAATACAATAAATATGAAATGCCATAGTACTGTAGTATTACATACCTGCAGTAATGCAATAATCTTATTTTTTTATAAATAAAATAAATTACTAGAAAAATAAAAGGGGAGACAAACAAAATAGAAGCCAAAATTTCTATTATTTGATTCTACAGATATAAAATCACTCTATTCAATAACTATAAATGTTTCTAAAATCTTACCCTCAATTTCTGTATTTATCCCATCACTGGCTGGTAACAAAATGTCACAGACTGGCACCAGTTCACAGGCAATACTCTAAGAAACACTGTTTAGATAAATCAAATATCTGGTATCTATGACTGAAGAGATTAAAATTTCACAAATCTGAACAGCTTCTAGATAAGTCCTGTCTTTCGGAGAATTACTGACTGACGCTCCTGGGACCTCAAGGAACTAACTTCATTTCTCAGTGCCAAACTTCAACAGTTTGAGACACAGCAAGGCAGTAAGTAATGCTTATTCCGTTTTTGGCACCTGTATTTAAATCAACTCAAAACCTCTTTTTTTTTCACATCAACAGTGTTCCATGGATCCTTCCTTGCACTGTGTGAAATGTGTGAGCATATTCCTATTTCAGGATCTTGTGCTGTAAATGTTAAGAGTGGTATCACAAAGAATTATCATTATGAAGAAGAGTTCTATAGAAGAAACGTCACTACCAGAGATGACCAAGGTGCCTGTGACTCAAGACCAAAAATACAAGTATTTCTTTTAGAGGAAGAATGTGGTTGTTGTTATGTTATAGGTTGCTAAGAATTTTCCAGCTGAGGAAATGACCTTTATCTCCCCCTCTTCCCTTCCTACCCACCTCAAATAAAAGAATACTTAAGATGAGCCATGAGCTGGCAAGAAAGGGATGATACTGGGTTCAAGCCAATTCTTTTTTTTTTTTTTTTTTGGTACAGATTCTCATGCTGTCACCCAGGCTGGAGTACAGTGGTGTGATGTCGGCTCACTGCAACCTCTGCCTCCTGGGTTCAAACAATTCTGCTGCCTCAGCCTCCCAAGTAGCTAGGATTACAGGAATGTGCCACCAAGCCCGGCTAATTTTTATATTTTTAGTAAAGACAGGGTTTTGCCATGTTGGTCAGGCTGGTTTCAAACTTCTAACCTCAGGTCATCCTCCCACCTCGGCCTCCCAAAGTGCTAGGATTACAGCCATGAGCCACTGTGCCTGACACTAGCCAATTCTAATTTGTTAAATCACAGATGTTTACAATCTTTCATATAGTGTATTACTCAAGTCTTCAGACTGCCCTGACAAACTGTCATTTCATGGAGTAAGTCCATAGGCGGTGCTATAAAGTTATTTGAAAAGGAGATTCTGCCAATAATTAAAAATACCCATCCGAAAGCTCATCCAAAATGAAGTCAGATTCACAAACTTCCTTTTTTGAAGGCAGGGCCTACATTCAAAATCAGGCATTTGTGGCATATGTAACAATCCTAATATAATAAACTAATTAATTTGAACAATGAATTAATAAGCAGTAATTATTAGTTCATTGTATAAATAGTGAACTAATTTGTGAATGGAAGAACAAGCCATTTTTGAAGATATCAAAGTCTTCAATGAGTAAAATTATTTCACATACTTATTACCCATTAGCACCATACAAGTATTTAAATTATACAGCTAAGTAAAGTATTTTGATAAACAAGTAGAAAAATTTTTAGAACTTAATTTGATTTAAGTACCAGTTTTCTCGAGTGTCTTCAACACAATCAGATTCTAAGTTTGAGATGAGGATGCCACCCATTCCTGTAGACTTCATCATCTACCACCTCTGGGACACAGTGACTTGACTGGTTTTTCTGGGAGTGGTGCTGCATTAGCAACCTCACCCACTGTCTCTACTGACTGTGTCCTCAGAAAAAAGGGGTTCATTTTGGTTCCAGCAAGTAACTAATGATTATTGGGAAAATTTTTAACTTCTCAGGAACCATACTCCTCAGTGGTAGTTTTGAGTACCATAACCCAGAATTCTCACCTGATTACAAAGCCTAGGTTTTGCTGTTCTTGTTTTTTGTTTTTGAGACAGAGTCTTGCTCTGTTGCCCATACTGGAGTGCAGTGGCATAATCTCGGCTCACTCCAACCTCTGCCTCCCGAGTTCCAGTGACTCTCCTGCCTCGGCCTCCTGAGTAGCTGGGATTACAGGAGTGCACCACCATACTCAGCTGATTTTTGTATTTTTAGTAGAGACGGGGTTTCACCATGTTGGTCAGGCTAGTCTCAAACTCTGGGGTTTTTTTTTTTTTGAGACAAGTTATATATTGCCCAGGCTTGAATGCTGTGGTATGACCATAGCACACTCACTGCACCCTTGAACTCCTTGGATCAAACAATCCTCCAGACTCAGCCTCCCAAGTATCTGGGACTACAGACATGCGCAACCACACCTGGCTAATTCTTTTAAAAAAATTTTTGTAGAGATGGGGTCTGGCTTTGTTGCCGAGGCTGGTCTGGAATTCCTGGGCTCACACAATCATCCCACATTGGCCTCCCAATATGCTGGAATTCCAGGCATGAGCCTTTGTGCCCCACCAATGCCTAGTTTTCATCAATAGCAGTGGTTTTAACGTGGGTAGATTTTGCTCTCCATCCCCCAAGGGCACTTAAAGGAACATATGGCAAATTCTGGAGACATTCTGAGTTTTGACAATTAGACTAGATGTGAGGATTTTACCAGCACCTAGTGGGCAGAAGCCAACACTAAATGTCCTACAAATGCACAAGATAGCCCCCATCACAAAAGGTCAATAGTGTCACTGCTGGAAAACCCACATCTGTGGTGTTATTTGCGCTCATCCTAAAATGACTATTTACCAGATCTTCTTTTTTCAGAAACAACTGAAGATATTTCTAGCAAGAAAGTGATTACCTGACTCTACCACATCATTCTTATATTTACCTGAAAGGAATATAGGATGTATCTCCAAAGATTAATATTCTATATGCTTCTTCTGGAGTTCTCCCCAAATATATAACCTATATTCGAAAAAAAAAAAGAAAAAGGCAATTTATTTCTAAATGAAGATAGAGTGCTGTCACTGTGAAGTAAATTGTGTCCAATTTCCAACAAATCGAGCCGTGTTCTCCAGCCTTCCCCAAGAGCTTAGGAATCACCGAGAATCCTTTCCATAGATTTCTTTTTTGTTTAAATCCTCCACTGCTGGTTTCTGTTGCTTGTAGTATGAGCCCTAACCAATAACTCTTCACAGCAACCTTTTGTGGTAAGAAGCAAAGCATTTTAAAAACAGATTTTCCAAATCAAGACGGTAGATGAATCCCACGCTTTTACCTCCCCTCCTTCCTGAAAGTCCACTGAAATGACAACTAAGCAGTATATAGGAGATGCGGATGGGGTTAGACTGGGGTGAGTTGGAAAGAGACATAAAAGCAGAACAGAAACTGTGATTAGCTCCATCCATGTAGGTATAACTGCTTGCAAGACCGAACAAGTTTACTACCAAACTCCACCTGTTTCCGACTCTCATTTGCTTCTTTTGTCTTTAGAACGACACTATGCTTCAACTTTAATCTGGGAGAATACCTCAAGCATATTCTTCAGCATTTGAGGTCTATAGTTGGTACGCCTTGCATCTCCAAAATTTTTTTTTTCCCCTTGACATTTGTTATTTGACTATGCATAGGATTTTTGGTCTGCAGTCATTTCCTCTCGATAGTTTATAATGTTCCAATGTCTTCTCGCCTCTAGTGTTACAGTAGTATTTTACGTCTAATATATCTCTGACTCCTCCTTACATGTAACCTGTTTGAGACTTTCACCAGCATCTATCTAAATAAGTCCTCTCCCTACCCCTTATTACATTTGCCTGGGACTTCAGAATCTTCCTGCAGGGCACTTTCAACGCATGGATGGAAGGCTAGGGGTGGTGGGGAATTGGGGAGAGACATAGCATTAAATCTGGCACAAATATTATCACTAAAATTAGGTTGAATTCCAAAGATTACTTCAGGGAAATATATTTTAAATTCCACTAACAAAAGAAGGAATCACTAAAGAAAGTTTATTGCAAACTTTTCATCTCCATTACTTAACACGATACATGTGACCTGTTTCCTCAACCAAATGGGAAGCATTCTGAAGTTGGGGCCCATGTCTATGGTGTCATTACACACCAGTCCGATTCATTGATTTACTCAGCTGAATCCAAATCTACTTACAATAGTTAGGAAAATTTTAAATGTTTAATAAAAGTTAATATCAATGTGAAAGTACTACTGAAGTAAGAAAAATTTTTCAAAACTCAAAGATCCAGCAAGGATCTTAGAAACTCAGAAACAGACACAACCTAAAACTAGTCATAAGCACTGACTCAGCTTTCAAAGGACATTTCACCAACTTTCTGATTTAAGACTCATAAACAAAAAATTTTCCCAATGTCTGGCCTGTTTCTGTTTCATCTTTTTTTTTCGTTTATTTGAGATAGAGTTTCACTCTTGTCATCCAGGTTAGAGTTCAATGGCGTGATCTCGGCTCACTGAGACCTCTGCCTCCTGGGTTCAAGCAATTCTCCTGCCTCAGCCTCCCAAGTAGCTGGAACTATAGGTGTGCACAACTATGCCTGGCTAGTTTGTGGTATTTTTAGCAGAGACAGGGTTTCCCCATGTTTGCCAGGCTGATCTCAAACGCCTGACCTCAGGTGATCTGCCCACCTTGGCCTTCCAAAGTGCTGGTCTACACACAGTTATGCACTTGAGCCACTATGCCCGGTCTACACACAGATCTTTTTAATTATCAACCTATAAGTTGACTTTTATTATTTATTTGAAAAAACATCATAACAATTACTTGATGAAAATTAAAACATTAAAAAATCCAGCTTGTTCTTTCCAGATTCCCTTATTCCCTTCCAGTCTCCAATGCATCTATGCCTCTTCTTATACCTACCAGGTAACATAAGTTTTATTTTCTCCATTCTATTTTAAGACTTCTTAGGTGATTAAAACAACAACAACAACTAAAACTGGCCAGGAACAGTGGTTCACACCTGTAATCCCAGCACTTTGGGAGGCCGAGGTGGGCGGATCACAAGGTCACGAGACCGAGACCATCCTGGCTAACATGGTGAAACCCCATCTCTAGTAAAAGTACAAAAAACTAGCCAGGCGTGGTGGCAGGTGCCTGTAATCCCAGCTACTCAAGAGGCTGAGGCAGGAGAATTGCTTGAATCCAGGAGGTGGAGATTGCACACACACACACACACACACAAACACACACACCCTAAATCCAAAAAACAAAATCAAATAAAAAAACACCTTGAAGCCATGGAGAATGAGAATAGGGGTTGATTCATTTGAATACTAAAATGAAATCTAGGGACCCATTTTGGAATTTCTCTAAATTTCTGAGGGCTTCTCTCAAATTATACAAATTTTTCCTTAAGCAACAATTTAAGATAGTATTTCCCATTTGTGATTGTAGTTCTTTGGGTTCTTAAATTAGTAAAATTGCAATAGTATTACTTTCTCCTAACTTTCAAAACAAAAATAGTCTCTAATAAGTTAAGGACTGTGATTTAGCCTTGGAACACTAGTTACATTCAAAGAACACGAAAACAATGTAACATTTTTTCCTGTGGGGGAAGAAAACCCTGAATTCCTGATGATGAACTTTAAAAGACTGTCATTTAAAAATACAGTTGTATAATTAGGTAAACTGAAGGAAATTTACAGATGCAGAATAAATCCACTTACATAACTATCAAAGGCATATTTGCCAATCTATAACTTTTACCTTTTTTTTTTCTTTTTTGGCCAGGCATGAAGGAAGTAACTTTTACACCTACTCATCTTGCCAATTCAAAAAGCCTTCCCAAATGAAATCATTCTAAATTTGTTCCTGAAGAAGAATCCTATAAATGACTCCTACATTAACACAGATTCTCAGATTAGTAAACTGTAAATTGATGCAACTTATGATCTACCACCGTACTTCTGGCAGTCTGGACACTTGGCATTTCTCAAATTCTTTTGGTATATTTTCATGAGAAGCTATATATACAGAATGCCCACTCTAATTCCACAGTGCTAGTTAAGAACAGGAAGCAACAAATGATGATCAAGAAAGCTGCCGACCAGCTGTGACTGCCAGCTTCCCAGACAACCCCGAAGAGTCACATCTGCTGGCATTTCCACTCTTGTGTGGTCCCCTCCCACAGTGAACCAGGTGCCCCTGTGTCAAGAACAGGATACTGTAATAATAGGATGTGACTGTGGAGGCTAGATTATAAAAGAGGTAGCTCCTGTCTTGCCTTCTCTTAACCCTTGCTCTGGGTACAGCAAGCTGTCATTTTGGGAGGATACTCAAGCAGCCCACGAGATATGGAAGTGAGGCCCCCTGTCAGCTATTAACACTAACCTGCCAGGCATGTGATTGAACCCCTTAGACGTGGACCCTCCAGGTGAGGGCTGCCCAGACACAATCCAGAACCAGACCAGACCCATCCAAGTTAAGCAACCTCCAGATGCCTAACTCACAGACACGGTTGAAGACAATGACACGAAGTAAATGTTTACTGTTGTTTTAAGCCAGGAAGTTTTGCGGTAATTCACTAGGCAGCAATAGATAATATGGTAGCACACTCAATGAGTAAGGAAATGGCTGTTTCTGTTGAAAGTGAATAAACAAATACATGATGCGCCAGCACAGAGATGCGGCTTAGGAAGCACTGTCTCTCTAGGATAAAGACTCACATGCACTGTAGTTGAAAATAATGCCCTCCCCCCTCCCCCCGCCCCACACACAGTGATTGAAAATGCTTGAGACTGGTGTGGTTTTCGAAGTCATGGTACAAAGTTATTTTTTCGCTGAACAACACCTCAGACATTCCCAGGACTTCCCACCACACCCATTTTCTAAAATCGCCATCTGCACGGATGAGTCTCTGAGAGAACTTTGGACCCTCACATGTTTCAAAACCTGGGAGGTGTTGAACCAGCAGTGATGGAAGAACAAGCAACTGAAGCAACAGGACCCCAACTGCATTACTTCTCCTTTCAATGTTTCAATGCTGGCAAACCCAGGCCTCAAATCGCGAAAGCCCACTGAGACATGTGCTTCCTTTTCCTACTCTTACTCACAGGATTCCCAAGCTTTATTTACATACTTAGCCTCTGGTACAGTTTAGAAACGCAAACATTACAGAAGTCATTACACCCTAGAGCTAAGAATGACAAAGGACATTGAAATTCCAACAACAAACTCGAAGCAGCCTGAGTAACCAGGAAATCCTGGAGAAATGTCACAATGTTTCCAGCACTTCAAGACTCTTGCGACTATTTTAATGTCAGCCAGATGATACAGTCTTTCCCACGCCAAAAACTTGATTATTTAAAAAAGTCACTCTCTCCAGATTAACATAGCATGCTCACAAATCAATGCAAGTTGAAGACAGGCTACACATTCAACTGTTCAATAAAAAAGGTGAGCAGGGGAAAGAACACAGAGAATAAAAAAGTAAATAAGATAAAATCACTTTTATAGCTCCCACATAAAACTGGTAAGAAAAAAAAACTGTTGTTGCTAAAAAACAATCAGATGACCCTACATTTCAACAGTTTTAACTTTTAAAATTACCTTTACACACACACACGGAGTAGGCTGGCATAATGATCCTCAATTTAGACAAACCGAAACTGGAAGTTTACAGTAGCAAACTATCTACCAAGTCTGCTAATAAAAATAGTGAGTTGGCCCTGGGAATGAGTACACGTTTGAGTGGTAGTAACATTTTTAAAAGACAAAGTAAAAAATCTTAATTTTTTAAAAAATGAAATCTCCTAATTTTTAACCATAGAGGAAAAAAACCCACATTATTTATAATACTCTGTGTTTCATAAAACTGGCAGGTTACAACTTTCCAGACCTTGGCATCAACTGCTCATCCAAGATCACAAAGTCTTATTACTGATGGAAGTGGGCCTACTCCTCAGGCCTTATTTATAGACAGGAACCCATCCTATCTAAAACAAGGACTGGAACAAGGATGGGACACAAAATTCCCAAAAGCTTAATGGATCTGTAGTCAAGGATCTTAAGCCATCAGAGAACCATTTCTCTTCACATTTTCCCCAAGTTAATAGCACCCAGCAAGCACCACAAGCAGTGGGAACGCCTGTCAGAAGCCCTCGGGTGGCAAGGGAAGTCAAATTGTGATGCAGTCTGAGCAGGGCAGCCAGCTGCCTCCCACATGGCTGGCTCAAAGCAGCACCGGCTTCCCACTGAGGGCCTGTGCCATCCCTTCGCTCAGCCCAGTGTGAGGGGCTCACACTAGCTGGGGGACGGCTGCTACTGACAGTTGCCTCTTGCTGTTTGCCCTGCCTTTCGCAGACACCCAGGAAGGGTGTTATGACCTCGTTCTTTCCTAGGTCCTCTGCTGTCCCGTCTGGGCAGCTGTTTGCTGAACTGGTTCTTACCTACTGCATCGAGATCCTCACTCTCTGCGCCCTTGTCTTCCCAACTGTTCCCTTCCTCCAGGCACCTTAACCCAGCACTGGGTATTCTGAGTCCAAGATAATGAAATCATTTAAAAAGCGGGACCACAGATTCAAAAGATCATCATTAAATAACAAAGTCCCTTGATCGGGCTCTTATAACTGTAGAGGCAATCTCAAATTCAATGCAATTTAGAATTCTACTCAGAGATTGCTGAGTTAATACATTCTTAGAATTTAATTAGTATCATCATTTTCAACATAAATGCTTACAAGGTAAGCCATTCTTACAGCTAAAAAAAACTGCTTAAACATAAAAATAATAATACAGAGTGATAAATTCTGAACAGGGAAACTACATGTTACAATCAGCTCCACCAAAGTAATCTATTAAACATTAGAGGAAAGCAAAGTTGCAAGCTATGTGCCAAAAGTCTGCTTGTGTCATTTATTTTACACACAAAATGCCTGGCATTTATTTGACACAAAAAAGATTTTAGAAGGCCAGACACGGTGGCTCACGCCTGTAATCCCAGCACTTTGGGAGGCTGAGGCAGGTGGATCACGAGGTCAGGTGTTTGAGACCAGTCTGACCAACATGGTGAAACCTTGTCTCTACTAAAAATACAAAAATTAGCCAGGCATGGTGGCATGCACCTGTAATCCCAGCTACTTGGGAGACTGAGGCAGGAGAACTGCTTGAACGTGGGAGGCAGAGGTTGCAGTGAGCTGAGATTGCGCCACTGCCCTCCAGCCTGGGCGACAGAGCAAGACTCCGTTAAAGAAAAAAAAAAAAGATTTTAGAAATGGTGGTTAATTTACTAGGCTACCCTCAAAAGTACATTTAACCTATAGCAGAGATGAATATCATATGTCTTCAGAAAACCTTACTGCTGTGGCAAGAAGATGTAACCAAAGTGGAAAGACAAATACCACATGTTCCCACTCGTATGTAGGAGCTAAGTGAGTTGATCTCATGGAAGCCAAGAGTAGAACGAGGGCCACCAGAGGCTGGGAAGGGCATTTGTGGTCAGGAGGAGTGAGGAGAGGTTGGTTAGTTGGTACAAACGTACAGTTAGAAGAAACATGTTCTCGGGTTGGATAGCACAGTATGGTGACTATACTTTGCAATAACTTACTGTGTATTTCAAAACAGAAAGGAAGATTTGGAATGCTCTCAACACAGAGAAATGACAAATGTTTGAGGTGATAGATACCCCAACTGCCCTAATTTGGCTGTCACACATTATACGCATTTATCAAACTATCACATATAACCCATAAATATATATCAGTGAAATTTAAAATTGTATGTAAACATAAAACATGTACACAACACACATCTGTATATATACATGTGCACATGCTCTGTTTCTACAAATATAAAAGCTTCTTTTTAAAAGATTTTTCTAAGTTTCTCAAGAGTGTAAATAAGGATTTTGTGTATGACATTTTTATAACAAAATTAACAAAACAAAATTTCAAACTTTTATTTTCAAAAGCCTCTTTTTATTATGAATTTGTTTTGAAAAGCATTTACTTTTCCACTTAAAATTTCACCTTTACTTTTAAATGACAGGTTAAGTATCATTACCCCACAGTCTGGCTAGGTCATAGCCACTAACTGAAAACAGGGCAACAAACTTATTATTTCGTAAAACAATACAGTGTGTTACCTTTCTGTAAATAAGCAAACAAAAACTCAAGTCATCTTTTATATTTTTCAACTCTTACAGTGCTGCAGAAGATTTTTAGCTTCATTCTAATTTGTTATCGAAGAGTCTACCATTCAGATTACTGAATGGGAAAGCCATTTACCAGGCTGCCTGAAGGGCAATACTTTGAAATACAATAAAGACAAATGAGTATTCAACTCGCTCTTCTCACTTCACTTCTTGTAACACACAAGACGCCTGACCATCTGTCAAAAGGATGGATTGCGGGCATGTCAATTTATATTTCACACATTTGTGAAGCCTCACCTCTTCAGTTTTTAAGATAAATAATAAATATGACACTTTATTTCCATGCCACAAAGGATTATCTCACACTCTCTGCCCACCTCACATTAGGTCCTCCTGTGTATACAAGGATGAAGGAAACACAGTTCCTTTCAGAAACCCTGAATTTAAAAGGGACTGATAAAAATAAACAGAGTCAGTCTATTTGGAATATTTCCTTCCTAAGAATTCCTTCTCCAGATTTTTTTGGTTTTGTTTTAACATTATCATGCCAAGTCGAACACTAAAGAGCCTTACTAGCTCCAAATTTCCAGACAACTCCAGAAAAGGTTATCAAGGATGCAGATCAATTTATAGGGAACTATCGCTCATCTCTACAAATCTTTAACCAGAGGATTTAACATATTTTAACCAGATCAAAGCTTCACTTACTTTGATGTTTTCTCTTTTGAGGTATCCTTATTATATCTTGACACTGCTTTTCTACTATTAATACATTTCCTTTTCTTAGAAGTTTTTCTCCTGTTTCCCTGCCTATCAACATTACAGCTCCAAATTCCTATTTTAGCAGCCAGCTATGGCTGCAAAGGCTTCTGTCACAGCCAAGAGCTATAATTCTCCTGCCAAGCTAGCTCCTCACTGGGTAGAGTAATAAATTCGAGTGAAGATCCAAATTTGCTTACCTGGCACTTCCCTAACCAATCAAATCAATACTAACCTAAAGGTGTGAAATCCTGGAAGGATTTCTAAATCCAACAAACTTCTGTTGGCCAAAATACAACCATAAACAAAGTCAAAAAAGGCCAACCTAACATTGGAAACAAATATGCCAAAAAATTTTCAATAAATATGTCAAGGGGTTGCTGTTTGTTCACTAGTAGTTTAAAAACAACAGCAACAAGACTTAAAAAGAACGACTTCTTATTTATAAACTTATCTCATGTTCTGTTTCTGTTTTTAAGACAACCTTGACTGAGTTCCCACCATGCCCACAGCCACCTTCAGAGGGGTTCTTCACCCCGTACTCGCCGTGCCTGGCTCCTCAAGACCCTACCATCTCCGGGACATCCCCTCTGACCGGAGACAAGGACTAACCCAGAAGTGGCCCAGCCCGGCCCCTCTGCTTTGGAGTCCCACTCAGCAGCTCTCTCTCCTAGATGGAACTCCCGCCATCCAGACTTTGTCTTGCACAGTGTAAAGTCCAGATCCACACAGAAGGGTTGAAACTTTTTCTGTTGCAGAGTGATACATTTTGAACAGGTAACCTACATGTTACAATTAGCTCCACCAAAGTAATCTATTAAACATTAGAGGAAAGCAAAGTTGTAAGCTATGTGCCAAAAGTTTGCTTGTGTCATTTATTTTACACACAAAATGCATGGCATTTATTTTACACAAAAAAGATTTTAGAAACGTTGGTTAATTTCCCAGGGTAGCCCTCAAAAGTACATTTAACCTATAGAAGAGATGAACATCTTGTATCTTCAGACCAAAGTTGAAAGACAAATACCACATGTTCTCACTCACATGTAGGAGCTAAGTGAGTTGATCTCATGGAGGCCAAGAATTAAACGAGGGCCACCAGAGGCTGGGAAGGGCCACTTTTCCAGGCTTCCTTTAATATTTTATGAATCTCAAGAATTCTGGCTGAATCCCTTTTTATATAAAGCTGTCACGATTTATTTTAATCCATGAGGTTCCTCTCCCCAGTGACTGGCCAAATAATAGGACCAAATGTCCCAGTTAAAACACCCACTTTTCCATACTCTCTTCTTTCTTGGAGCCATACATAGACTTTTCTTTTTCTTTTCTTTTCTTTCTTTTTTTTTTTTTTTTGAGACAGAGTTGCCCAGGCTGGGGTACTGTGGCGCCATCTCGGGTTACCGCAACCTGCGCTGCCCAGGTTCAAGTGAATTTCCTGCCTCAGCCTCCCTAGTGGCTGGAATTACAGGCATCTGCTGCTGCGCCTGGCAAGAGGGTGAAACCCCATCTCTACAAAATCTTTCTTCTTTATTTTTATTTTTATGTAAGCACAAGAAACACCAAGAGAGGTTGGGAGAAAGGAAAAGACCAATACATCTGGGTAAGCTTAAGAGACCAAATTTTAATAGACAGAATCTATAACCTATGTTTCACACTTTCAGAGATGATAACAAAATTTAAGGTTTTCTCAGAAACTTTTCTTTTTGGAGACAAAGTCTAACTCACTGTCACCCAGGCTGGAGGGCAGTGGCATAATCGCAGCGCGGCAATTTCCATCTCCCGAATTCAAGGGATTCTCCTGCCTCAGCCTCCTGAGTAGCTGGGATTACAAGCATATCCCACCATACCCAATTAATTTCTGTATTTTTAATAGAGACAGGGTTTCACCATGTTGGCCAGGTTGGTCTGGTACCCCTGACCTCGAGTGATCTGCCCACCTAGGCCTCCCAATCAGAAACATTTAATTCAACTACTTTTGAGAGCATAAAGAGGAAACCAAAACAAAGACCTTTATCACTGCTGTTAATGATAGACCCTAAACATAAAAAAGAAAATTATTACATCCTGAGGCACGATTTCAACTAGTACCACCAACTTTTGGATTAGTCTTTGTAAATTCCACATTATCACACTATACTCCAGAAAATAATTTTAAAAGGGTCCAGTAAGGCATGCCAGAGATAAGCAGCAAGCTAGAAGTGGGGAAGAAAAAACTTAAAGAACTCCAAAACAACCCTTTTTTTCAAGTCTAGGAGCGAATAACTATTAACACTGATGGTGGGGCAGAAGTGGAAGAAACATCCCCTGGCTACTCCCCATGGAAGACAGTAGCCAGCTTTCTTACCACCACACACGGGGGTCCTACTCTGGAGGCGTTCTAAGCTGGCTCTGGAAAAATTGCAGCTTTCAGGCCCCCTGCAGATGAATCCATTGGGTGTCAAATAAAATGTGACTCTTCAAAAAACAAACCTATCATATTTACAAATAAATGAAATTCACAACTCGTATGTAAAAACTGCTATTCCAAAGCATGCTCCCAGTGATCCAACTGAAACACCCGATGGCACATGTATGTAATCCGTGCGGTATGCAGCCCATCTTCTGACAACATTATATGTCATGGCCTCCTGCTAGATGTTTACATGAGAAAGGATATGACATTAATTAGGGGGAAAATGCCTAGATTCAAATTTTATAAAGCATTCGAATGATGTGCCTTCATTTTTTAAAAAAAATGTTTAGAAAATTAATATTGGGGTCCTGACCCCAATAAGATGATTTTATAACTGACTAAATGGATCATGAATGAATAGAAATAGCTTTGGAGCATTATTTTCCAAACCTTAAGTGCCATAAAACATAAATCTTTGCCAAAGCAGTTGGCCACTAAAAAAATAATAGACTTTTTTTTCTGAGCAGTTTTAGGTTCACAGCAAAATGAAGTGGAAGGTACAGGAGATCACTCATCTACCCACTCCTTCCACAGAAGCACAGCCTCCTTCAGTTGGTCAATTTTTTAAAAGCAAAAAACATGTTCTTTCTGAAGAGAAATCAAGACATTAACTTGATTTCAAAATTCTAACTGCAAATGTAAAGAACCACTGTTGTGTGCATTTTCATGAATACAATAGGAAAATAAATACTTACCATGTAGCATCCAACAAGGAAGGCAGCATTTGCTTGCTTTCTCTGATCAGAGCCAGTAAAATGAACAATTTTCTTCCTTAACATTGTAATGGACTGCATAAAAATAAACAGCTGTTAGTATTTTCTTTTTAATTTCAAGTCTTCTACAACTTCTTTTTGTAATGAAGATAAATTTCAAATCCCACAATGTATAACCATTCATATTATTAGCAAGAAGTTTGAAAAGATTAACATTGATACCCAAAAATACCACATATCTTCTCATAAAAAGGCACATTCTGGGGTAAGAACGGACATACAATTAGAGAAGAGGGGAGGGACATGAATGAATATATGCTTAAAGCACAGGCTGCCTCTGAAAGAGGAAAGCAAGCATCACGGAAGAGATCACCTTTCCTCCCCTTTGGTTTTTAAAGAAATCTGTCCCCAAAACCTTTACATTAAAATAAAAAGGCATACAGAATTGTCTGCACTGCTATAAGCTAGGGCAGTGAATAACCAGGGGAGGGGTGTGCAGAGCCAGGAACTGGAAGACAGCACAGAAGGTTACTATGGGTGCTGCCAGTGCACTGCTCCTGACCTGGTGAAAAGATAATCATCTATGTATATTCCACTTG
>PVKP010033260.1:0-25179 GCA_004027715.1 Plecturocebus donacophilus | reverse complement strand
CCTCGGCCTCCCAAAGTGCTGGGATTACAGGCGTAAGCCACTGTGCCCAGCCAAGAAGTATATTTTTAAAATGTCTAGCCTCAAGCCACGCCACAAAGGACACCTCACTGCTTGAGACAACACGTCCTGTACATGCCAGCACAGTAACTGAGAAAAACAAGACACAGGCTTCTAACAGCACTGCAACAAGGTCTCATTTCTAGACCAAAGCACAGAGAGAATGCTCACAACCAATCATTTCCTTAATGCGACGTTTGTAAAGCATCACTCAAACACAGAAACACCGATGAATGCTCAAAAATGACAAATGATCTGAGGTGAACGAAGTTTTCACTAGACACAAATACACAGAACTAGGCCACGATTATTTTGGGCAATGAAGGTAACTTACCTTAAATTCCGTAACTGACTTGTATTCATTAGCTACAATTTTGTCTTTCATGGTGCCAAAATCCATGGGATGTTTTATTATCATTGAATATCCAGGAGCAATTGCATCCGTGACAGGAAAAGCAAAAAATCCATGGGGATCTTTTCTGAAAGCAAAGACATCTTTGTGGAAACATCTAGATTTCTAAATGATACAAAACCTCTTACAATCTAAAAATTTGATTCAACTGACCGAATTTTGTTTCTTAAAAATAAAAAGTTCCTAGGGTCTTTGAATTTATTGTGAGAGGTATTTCAGATATAATAAAAATTCCCCCAGCGTGTCCTGCCCCCAGCTCTGCCTTGACTTCCCTCACCCTACTCTGACTTCAGAGTGGGCCACTGGGGAGTCTGTGAACTCTTCCTGCCCACCCCGACATGGACCAGGAGTCACCAAGAGAAGGTGCAGGGTCTGTTTCACAGCTGAAGGGGCTGGGGTGGGGAATGAGACCTCAGAAAATAAAGATGGCACCGCCCCCCCTCGACACACGCTCTTCAGGAACACCCCATTTTACCTCTGGAGCTGGCGGAGGAAGTGCTCCAGGAGCTGTTGAATAGGTGTGCTCTCATTTTCAGCTGACGATTTAAGGAAAAAAACAATTGAATACAAAGACTTTGGTATCCCTTCAATAGAGAGCTCCAAGTTCACAGTAACTGTCTGTTTGGTGTCTCACAGCATTTTAAGTTCCAGCGAGAACTGGGGATACAAAGACACGTCCGACTCAGCCTTGGCTCCCACAAAGCTCAGCCGGGCAGGAAAGTCACCCGCACACAGCAGGAGTGGTGAAAACCCCTTATGACACCGGGTAGCCCTTACATCAACAAACGTAGTGATCCCTGATCCGTGTTTTCAGCTCCTGGCACTACTCTAGGCAGGGATGAAGGACAGAACAAAGGCTCTGGGCAGAAAGGTTGATCCTGTATTCACCGATTATTACTTCACTTGAGGTCCCCTCAACAGTCCACAGAAAGCAAATAACTAAATGGCTGGCATGGTGGTGTGTGCCTGTAGTCCCAGCAACGTGGGAGGCTGAGGTGGGAGGATTGCTTGAACCCAGGGTTATCCAAGCCCAGGAGTGAATCATGACAGTGCGCTCCAGTCTGGGCGACAAGACAAGACCTCGTTTCAAAAATAAATTAAAAAAAGAAAATGCCTGAAGAGCAACATGACCACAGAAACTCGGAGACCAGCAGCATTCCAAAAATTTCCTTTGGTGGAGTCAGCAGGGCTCAGATGGTTTCTGATGGCCTGAATGACTGCAGCACTAGCCTTCCCACTGAGGTCCTGCGTTCCAAAGCCCAACTGTCCCAGTTTCCCCACAATCCAGGAACCACTGGATGCTGAGGGTCACCGGGAAAAGACACCGCTTGTCTTAGGTACAAATGCCTTGTCACTGTGAGTTGTGCACACGAAGGTTAGGGAGAAGGAGAACCCAGAGGGCAAGAAATTCGACTGGAAATTCCAGCCAAATGCCAGCCTTGGTAGCCGGAGCCCATGACAGAAATTCTGCGGAAGGTCTCCAAACCCCTTCGCCTCAGCCTATGGTCACTTTCAGCTTCAGACCCGCTCTTCGGGCCTCGAGGTCCCTTCCTCCAAGGGGAACTACCTGCCTTTTCACTGACATGCATCTCTCTTACCAGTCTGACCCTGTGGGGCGACTCTTCTGACGCTGTTCTGTTTGGTGCTAAGTGTGGACAAAACCAACCTTTTAGACCCAGGGCTGGCAAACCTTTTACGTAAAGGCCAGAAAAATATAGTCTAGGCTTCGCTGGTCACATATAACTGGTCTCTGTGGAGATGCCTTTTTGTTTCTTTTTATAAGCCCTTAAAAAACATGGAAACCATCCATCGCTAACAAGTTAAAACGCAAACCTCAAGAGCAGCAGTAGTGGCCAGCCAAGCCTTGCTCTAGACAGTCAAAGATACCGGAGGAAGCCTCAGATGCAGAGGACACCTGGAAGGAGGCCCCGGAAATACCTGTCCTGCTCCCTCCCATGCTTCTCCCCACAGCAAGAGGACACGGCGCCGGCCCTAATTTACAACGAGGAGCAGTGAACACCAGGAGCGTCTCTAAAAGCCGACCCTTGCCTGGCTGCGTCCGGCAGGCTCGGATGGGCCGATCTGGCGGCGGCTCCACCTCCACCTTCTTCCCGGGATCGAAGTCGTCAGCCTCTCCCTCGGTGTCGCAGTGTTCCCGCTCTCGCTTCCGCTTCTTCTCTTCCTGGGAGGCAGAGTCAAGGGAGTGAGGGTCGGGAGCAGGTGGGATCCAGACGCCTCCGCCCAATCCCCTCTCCGTTCTGGGGAAGGACAGAGCTAAGGGAAAGCCCCTCAGAGACCCCCCTCACAGAGACCCAGGCAGGGTCTGCAGAGTGGAATTGAGCCTGCTGGCCTCGGCGGTGCGCATTCTGCTCCCCACGGAATCCGCTCCGCCGCCACGCAGGTGCGTTCTGTCTGCTTCCTGGGACCTGCTCCCCGTGGGCGGGCGGGCCCCGGGCTGCTGCCGCTCCTTTACCTTCCGCTTCCTCCTCTCCTCGTCATCCAGATGCTTCTCCTTCTCGGACTTCTTCTTCTTCTTCTTCTTCTTTTCCTTGTGCCTCTCTCGCTCGTGGTCTGACCTGTCATCGTAGTAACTGGAGTCGTGGCCGGATCCTGAGAGCTCAGTCACTTCGCTTCCTCCGACCTTGAGGACCAGCTTCAGGGGCTTCTCCAGCGGCTTGTCGGCATAATCTGCAGACACAGACCGAGTTCATCGCGTGCTCAGGCGCAAACGCCACCCAGCCAGGCGACACGTGAGGGTGCCAAGGGGAAAGACCTCCCTCAGGAGCAGAGGGGCTGCCAGCCATCCGGGAAAGCCGGAAGGGAAGACCACGGGGCTGCGTGTCGCTGCCTGCTTTTTCTCCCTTCCCCTCCACAGGGAGCTTTAGCTCCCTTTCCAGCCAGTGTCCTCACCAGGGGAGGCCCTGTGGGATATTGTTCCTTCACTCGTCCAAGAAGATCCGTCATTCAAGAAGAACCTGGAACCCCGGAGTCCGATCTCCCGCCCAGAAACCCCTGGCACCGTGGTTCACCCTGGCCTGACCTCTGCCGGCGCCCGTGCCGCCCGCGGACACCCACGGAGCTGCTGCGGGAGCTAGGGCAGCCGAGCTTCTCCCTGAGCGACACGCAGAAGCCGGCACAGGCGCTTCCCCGGTCTCCGGGACCGGGGACAGTCGGCCTGCAGCCTCCAGCCCAGAACCCCCGCCCAGAAACGCAGGCGCGCTCCCAGGACCCCTCGCCCGAGCCGGGTACGCTGCCCGAAACCCCAGGCCCCCCTCCCGCGTACCCGGAATTCCGCCGCCGTGCCCGGGACCCCCGTTCGCGTGCCCGGAACGCCGCCCCCGTGACCAGGAGCTCGCCAAGTGCCCGGGATCTCTGTCCGCGTGCCCAGAACTCCTCCCCGAGCCCGGGACCCCGCCCGCCGCGCGTCACAAAGCGCCGCCGCCTCACCCTCGTAGGACGAGCGCCACTCGGCCTTGTGCTTCTTGTGCTTTTTGCCCATGGCGAGGCCGGCGGCGGGCCCGGGGCCGGGGCCGGGAGAAGTGGGGACCCGGCCGGACCGCGGCCGCCGCCGCCCCCCGGCCCTGGTTGGCCGCCCGCGCTCGCCGCGCGGAGGTTGTTTCGCCCGCCGAACTCTCGGGGCCGCGCCGGAAGCAGGGCGAGGCGGGGCCGCGGCAGGAAGTGACCCTGCCGGACCCGAGCGCTTCCGGGTCAGGAGGCGGTGCGCCTCGCGCGGCAGATTCGAAGCTCGGGCGGGGCCCGCGGGCTGAGGCAGCGGCTGTGGCAGCGACGCGGGGCGTGAGGTTGCGGCGGCGACGCTCCGGTAGGGTCCCCACTGCTCCCGGGGGCGCCATGGACGAGGCCGTGGGCGATCTGAAGCAGGCGCTTCCCTGTGTGGCCGAGTCGCCGACGGTCCACGTGGAGGTGCATCAGCGTGGCGGCAGGTGAGCCCGACCGGCCAGTCCCACCCTCTGGGCACCCACCCGCCGCGACCGCAGCGCGTGCACCGAGCCCCGACGCAGGGGCACCGACCCGCCCCGATCCCAGCGCACTGATTTCGATGCGCCTCCACCCCAGGGTATTGACCCGGATCCCATCCCAGGGCACTGACCCAGCCCCACTGGACCCCAGGCATAGTCACAGCCCGGCCCCGACCCAATCCTAGCGCACTGACCCGACCCCACCCCAGGGTGCTGACCCGGCCCGACTGGACCAGCGCACAGAAGGAGCCAGGCTCCCAACCTGTCCTAGCGCACTGACCCGACCCAGCACACAGAACGAGCCCGGCTCCCACCCTGTCGTAGCGCACTGACTCGACCCCGCCCCAGGGCACTGACCTGGCTGGACTAGACCCCAGTGCACAGACCGAGCCCGGCCCTGTCTGGATCCTAGCGTACTTACCCACCCCCACCCCAGGGTGCTGACCCGATCGATCCCTGTTTGCAGGATCTCAGCTCACGGTTGAGCCCCCATCTGACCCCAGCCCATTGACCTGGCCCTGGCCCTGCCCGGCTGTTCCGCAGTGTACTGAGCTGGCCCTGAGTCCCACGTTGGAGGATAGGATGGCAGCATTACAGAGAGCTCAGCCGAAGGTTGGGTTGTTATTTTTTGAGCCAGTGTTTTTCGGACCCTTTAATTGTTTCCCATTCCTCACAGATGTTAAGTTTGTAGGGTTCAAAGCAAATCCCACTCATCTGTGACCAAGCCAATTCATGGTATGGTGGGGCCTGTAGGCTGTGCTGCTACCTGGAGTGAAGGGAACTTAGCAGCGTGGCCAGACCTTCACAGACCCTCTGCATGTCCGTGGAGGGTAGACTGAGGTCAGGTGAGACTCAGACCTTCACAGACCATCCTCATGTCGATGAAGGGTGGACTGAGGTCAAGCGAGACCCAGACCTTCACAGACTCTCTGCATGTCTGTGGAGGGTGGACTGAGGTCCGGTGAGACCCAGACCCTCACAGACCCTCCTCATGTATGTGGAGGGTGGACCGAGGTCAGGTGAGATCCAGACCCTCACAGACCCTCCTTATGTCTGTGGAGGGTGGACTGAGATCAGGTGAGACCTTCACAGACCCTCCTCATGTCTGTGGTGGGTGGAATGAGGTCAGGTGAGACCCAGACCCTCACAGACCCTCCTCATGTCTGTGGAGGGGGGACCAAGGTCAGGTGAGACTACCAGTCTCAGAGGGGAGGCAGAGAAAGAGACCTTTCCTTTAACAGAACAGCTGTTGACTGGGTACCTCCTAGGTGCTAGAGTTCAGACGCCTCAGTGTAATTGTACTAGGGCCCAGAGACACCTGCACAAAGCCCCACCACAGCCTTGAGACACCTACATGAACACCGTAGAGCCCAGGGACACCTGCACACAGTGCCACCGCAGCCTGGAGACACCGAAGGACAACACATGTGGGCTCAGATGCTGGGCTTAATCACACCAGAGCGCAGCTGCACCAGAGGACGCCTGGACGTAGCTGCAGCAGAGCTCATAGACCCCTGCGTGCAACCACACCATGCATTGCGGTCACTGCCTTGCAGGGTGCTGGACGAATGCAGAGGGGCCACACGTCACCTGCCTGGCTCTGAGGGTCCAGGAGGGCTCGGGGGTGGCAGACATTGAGCAGAACCTGAAGGGTGACGGCAGCCGTTGAGCCCAGTAAGCTGGGACCGTGCGCAGGGGGCACAAATGTGTGATCCAGGACTGGGTCACTGTTGTAGAAAGGGCAGCTATCAGGAGTACAGTGGTAAGGTGGGCTGCGGGGAGCACTGGATGCCAACCTTAAAGCATTAGGTTTTCTCAGCACGAATCCCAGGACTCCAGGCCTGACTCCACAGCTGTGAATTTCATTAATAGCAAAAGCCTGCATTTACTGGGTGCTTACTACGTGCCAGATACCGTGGTAAACACTTTGAGAGTGTAAATGCCTCTTCAGAGTGCACGACAAGAACTCTTACTGTTGTCTCGTTTTTCTAACTGGGAGCTGAGGCACAGCTTCCTCGGCACAGCTGGCAGAGGCCCCACAGGCAAGGGGCGGCCCTAGTTGTGGCCCCCAGGCAGGCCAGCTCCAGCCTGTCCTCTCAACTACCACACCTTCTTATGCGTTAAGTTTTTGAAAAACACGTAATTTTAACATCTGGTTTTTGAACTGAGATCTTTTATGTGTGTGTGTGTGTGTGTGGTTTTTTTTTAGCACTGCAAAAAAAGAAGACATAAAGCTGAATGTTAGAAAGCTACTCAACAGACATAATATTGTGTTTGGTGATTACACATGGACTGAGTTTGATGAACCTTTTTTGACCAGAAATGTGCAGTCTGTGTCTATCGTTGACACAGAATTAAAGGTTAAAGACTCACAGGTAAGTTGCTAATTTGCTGGGCTAGGTAACAGTTAGCTGAATACAAAGGCTGTATCATGGATGTCTTTTGCTGTTTTCAAGGCGTATTGTCAGAAACGGGTTCACGTATCTGTGGGTCTGGATGACTGGACTAGTTCTTCTCACCATCTGTCGGGAGCCAGGTGCTGGGAGTAGGAAGTGGCCCTGACGTCAGGGTGCTCTCAGTACAGCAGGGGACAGATTGGGAACCAAGAATGAGAATGCAGCACTGTAGGACAGTGGGCTGTGCTGGGGAGGCCTGTGTATTATGTCTCATTCTTTCCGAGAACAAATGTTTATGAAGTGCCCAGTGTGTGCTAGGGCCATCAGAGGTGTGGGAGCTCCAGGGATGAGGAGGCGACATTTGACGTGTGGGGGCTCCAGAGATGAGGAGGCGGCATCGGAGGTGTAGGGGCTCCAGAGAGCGGGTCTCCATCTCATCCCACGCATGGCCACCTCCCCCACTATCTGAGTTCATGTGTGGGACTTAGAGGAGCTTTGTGTGAGGGCATGGATGCACTGAGGCAGTCCTGGCACTGGTATAAAAAGGCCGGAGATGTATTCCTGAGGAAGAAGTGTCACTGCAGTATGCAGTCCCTGCCCTGTAGAGAACAGCGGTGCACGAAATTCCACTCGCGAGGTGGACCTCCTCAGTCATATGCTGGGGCACATGTTTGTTCGTGGTCACTGAGAGCTGACGCTTTGTGTGTTCAGCCAGTCTGAGGGAAGGAGGAGCTTCCCACACTGGTGTGGATGGATGGACAGCTAGCTGGAGGGCACCGGGGCTGCCCAGGGAAAGTTGTAATGTCCCCTCTTCGGCTGCAGATTCACTTGTAGGAATTTTTCTTGGTGATAATTCTGCAATTTCGTGGGTCTTTCTGAACAGAAGTTTGTTAGATGTTGCTAATAATAGCCAACAATTTGAAATATTTTAACTGTCCACCAGAGATCCATTACTGACTGTAAGAATTCCACACATCTGCACCATGTACAACACAGCCATGAAGAAGAATGAAATAGATTTCTATCTACTGGCATAAACATTTCTCTGAGTTATAACAAACACAAAAAGGCACGAGTTAGGAACCCGGTGGGTGAGGTGGCTCATGCCTGGAGTCCCAACACCAGGAGGCAGATGGAAGGATCGCTTGAGGCCAGGAATTGGAGACTGGCCTGGGGAACATAGCAAGACCCCGTCTCTAAAAAGAGATTTTAAAAATTAGCCAACATGGGGGCGCACACACCTAGTGCCAGCGACTCAAGAGGCTGAAGGTGGGAGGATCACTCACTTGAATCCAGGAGTAGAATCTTGCTGTGAGCCTTGGTCTTGCCGCTGCACTCTAGCCTGGGCCACAAAGCAAGATCCTGTCTCAAAAAATAACTTAATTAAAAAAAAAAAAAACCCATGAGGTGAAAGTCAACTGCGATCGTGTTTCTAGACTCCAGTGACATCCCAGAGGTTGGACTTAGGCACTTTCGTTATGCAGGACATGGGTGTAGGGCCCAACAGGCAAGGGATGGGTATACACCTTTAAAAGAGCTAATCTTCAATCTGAAGTAAATTCATAGCCTTCTCATCTAATCTGAAAACTACTTTTTATTATACTATACATTCAGTTTTTATTTGTGGACCTTACCATCTAATTTGTATGGGTAGAATTGAGTGAGATATCTTAAATGTGTGTAGATTAATGTGGCTTTTCTCTCATTATAGCCTATTGATTTGAGTGCCTGCAAGGTTGCACTTCACATCTTCCAGCTGAATGAAGATGGGCCCAGCAGTGAAAATCTGGAGGAAGAGACAGAAAACATAATTGCAGCAAATCACTGGGTTCTGCCTGCAGGTATGGGTGTGATGGTGAGGTGTGGGTGTGATGGTGAGATGTGGGTGTGACGGTCAGGCATGGGTGTGACGCTGAGATGTGGGTGTGACGCTGAGGCGTGGGTGTGACGCTGAGGCGTGGGTGTGGCGGTCAGGCGTGGATGTGACGGTGAGGTGTGGGTGTGATGGTGAGATGTGGGTGTGACGGTGAGGCGTGGGTGTGATGCTGAGACGTGGGTGTGACGCTGAGGCGTGGGTGTGACGCTGAGGCGTGGGTGTGGCAGTCAGGCGTGGATGTGACGGTGAGGTGTGGGTGTGATGGTGAGACGTGGGTGTGATGCTGAGGTGTGGGTGTTATGGTGAGATGTGGGTGTGATGGCAAGGTGTACTGTAGACTGAGGTCAGAGGACTGCATACTCCCTGCCATGTCAGTGTACCAGGGCGTTCTGTTTATCCGTTTGTTCTGTAGAATCTTAGAAGGTTTTATCTCTTACGAAATGGAAAGTAGATCAGAACAAAGGAAAGTAGAGATTTCCAGTGTGGGACCAGACTGTTCCTTCCAGTGGGCTCCTCAGAGTCATGGCCAACAGAGGGTGCCCGTGTGCTCTTCTCGCGTGCCCCGTTGGCCCGCCGTGCTGGGCAGCTCCTTCCTGTCTTCTTTATGCTTCTCTGTGGGTGTGGCCGATGGGCTCTAGCAGGCCGGGGCCAGGGCTGAATTCCGTCATCATGGGGAGAAATGGGTGGATTTAGTGTCTGAGCTTGTGTTGAAGCATGGGTCCACAAAAGACAATTATCAGTGATCATGATCATAAATTTTATGTGTTGTGTACCACAATAAAAATGGATAGTTTAATGAAAAAATTATATGTGGGGATTGTAATACACATAAATGTAAAACATATGACAACAGTATCGCAAAAGATGGGTAGGAAGTTAACGAGAGTTTTTTAAAAAGACCGCTGCGCATGATAGCGAGACAAAGCGTCATTCTTTGACTCCATCCAATTGTCTGCCAAAAGTTATATGTGACTGGCATTTGTTTTGCATCTTTGATTTTAATAAAAATTAAAATTTGAAGGAAAATGTGCAGAATTTACACTTTCCTGCAATCACAATTGTAGTCTTAGCTTGTGTAGCACAGTGGGAAGCTCAGGCTTAGGCTCAGAGCAGACCGACTGGTGGCTGTCATTGCCTGCATTCCTGAAATCAGGTCTTTGTTTTATTCTGTCATAGCTGAATTCCATGGGCTTTGGGACAGCTTGGTGTTCGATGTGGAAGTCAAATCCCATGTAAGTTGCTGTGCCTTTTCCCAGAATACCCTGTTATTTGAAGAAGAACTGTTACTGTTTTGCTTTCCAGCACCCCTGAGCAACTTGATCCAGATGGGTTTTGGGGACCCCTGTCTGCTGGCAGCTTTTGTCCTGGACTTCTGTCCTCTAGGATTGCTCCAGAGTAGAGCTGGCCTCTGGGGAGCGCCCTGCGGGAGAAGAAGGTCAGGGAGAGGGGGAAGGCAAATTAGAGAGCTGAACCTTCTGGAGCTGGAGGAGGGAAGGTGAGCAGGCCTGGTCTGCATGGAGGAAGGCCAGTGTGTCTCAACCCCTGCATCCTCTTTGTCAGGAAGGGTCCATGTTGGCACTTCAAATAAAAGTGATCATTTTGTTTATCTTCTTACATTTATAATAGTAACAGACCGTGTTTTTCCTTTTACCTTTTTGAGGCACCTTCTCTTGTGAGATGAAGCATTTGGAGGTGATGATCTCTTGGGAGGCGGCCTTGCTCCCTTTGCTCCCTCTTCTCGTGTAGGATCGAGCCCTGGGGCACATTTATTGGGAACCCTGCCTTGTGGGTTCCCTTATCTCGCTTTGTGTTTTTCTTCTGTCAGCTGCTTGATTATGTGATGACGACGTTACTGTTCTCAGACAAGAACGTCAACAGCAACCTCGTCACCTGGAACCGGGTCGTGCTGCTCCACGGTAGGGTATGCAGGCTTTTACTCACTGTGATAAGGGGCGCAAATTCAGCCTTCACTGTTCCTTTGTCCTTCTGCAGGGAGTTACAGGTCTGTTTTCTGACGGAGCCAGAGCTGTCCTGGACTGTCCCTCTCTGTGAAGCAAATCCAGCTCTTGACACTTGGGGCATTTATTTTTTATTTTTATTTTTTGAGATGGAGTCGCTCTGTTGCCCAGGCTGAAGTGCAATGGCCCAGTCTCGGCTCACTGCAACCTCCACCTCCTGGATTCCTTCTGGGCTCCAGCGACTCCCCTACCTCAGCCTCCCAAGTAGCTGGAATTACAGGCATGTGCCACCACACCCGTCTTAAGTTTTGTATTTTTAATAGAGATGAGGTTTCGCCATGTTGACCAGGCTGGTCTCAAACTCCTGACCTCAGGTGATCCACCCACCTCAGCCTCCCAAAGTGCTGGGATTACAGGCATGAGCCACTGTGCCTGGCCTTTGGGGCATTTATTACTTGGCACTTATTCAAGTCGTCCTGTGGGGGCCGCATTCCAAGACGTTGCTCAGATGCCGCAAATGTGGAACGTGGTTAGTACTGGACCCTACGTAGACTGTTTTCCTATACATACATTCCTGTGATAAAGCTTAATTTATAAATCAGGCACAGTAAGAGAGTCAGAGTAATGACTAGTAGAAAAAAGGAATAATGATAACAACTCATTAAAGTTATTTTAAATGTATGAATTGTTTATTTTTAGAATTTTCCATTTAATATTTTTGGACTGCGGTGACTGCAGGTAACTGAAACGTTGGAAAGTAAAATCTATCGCGATTGTGTCATTAAACTTTTCCAGTAATTCTGCCTTGTTTCCTCAGCTGATTGTAACTCTTTAGTACAGCAATGCCTCATATTTCTTTGTAGTACTCAGAGCTTTACTTTGTGTGGAGTAAAACTGAAAAAGCCATATTTTAAAGAAATTCTGTCTGGTTCTTCTCAGGAGAAAATTTTGATAGTTTGTTGTTTTGTTTTGTTTTCAGTATCACCGGGTAGAATAGTGACGTGGGATCTGAGTGGACTCGAGAGAACCAAACTGTAGCAAAGCATTAAATAGAAGCTCGAAGAATACTTAGCTTCTTTACACAGTTAAGGTTGCATGATGGCGTGATCTTAACAACGTTCTTTTAAAGAGCAGATATCCCAGCACGCTGTCCTCATAGCACCATCAGAGTAAGCAGCCAGCTATTTTCATTAGTGAAGTCAGTTGTATCTGTTTGGAACCAGTTATGTATTTCCTTTTTAATTCTTGAAAATGCTTGCACAGGGCCGGGCGCCATGGCTCACACCTGTAATCCTAAAACCCTGGGAGGCCAAGGCAGGTGGATCACCTGAGGTCAAGAGTTCCAGACCAGCCTGGCAAACATGGTGAAACCCTGTCTCTAAGTACAAAAATTAGCCAGGCATGGTGGCATGCGCCTGTAATCCCAGCTACTTGGGAGGCTGAGGCAGGAGAATCGCTTGAACCTAGGGGGCGGAGATTGCAGAAAATGAGAGTTGCGTGTCTCCATTTTCTGTTAGATGCTTTCCTTTTCCACATTGGTCACCCCACAGCTTCTGTGAGGCATTGTGCTGGGGGACGCTCGGCAGGCAGACGTGCAAGAAGAGCGCTGGCTTCCGCCACTCTTCAAGTTTAGTATGGGGTCTGAGCCCACTGAGAATTGTCTGTAGGAGAAAGACGGTGCTTCTGGGGGTGACAGGAACAGCACTCGTCAGTGCCTGAGGAGGGTGGGATCCCTCCACCTCCATTGATCAGGAATGGTGTGTTGGACCTCTGAAAGGTGCTTTGATGAATGGATTTCATAGAGAAAGTGTGGGGACAAGGACGGGTGTCAGCAAAGACATAGGCTAGAAAATGCAGCGGTCACTCCCAGTGCTGAGTGAGACTGCAGGCCGCGAAGCTGTGAGCAGTGCCAGGGTGGGGAGGTGTTGGAGGCTGGGACCAGAAATACAAAGTTGAGTACAAATTAGAAAGAAAGAGGGGGAGACGTAAGTGTATTTGTAATATTTGATAGCATTTAAGCTTCTAAGCAGAATTCATTGTAGTAATAACATTAATAGCTTTTAACTGTATTCTTTGTATTCTATGGATAATACAACTTACTATTGTTTTAAGAAGTTTGTTGCAGTACTGACTTACAAGTATATTTGCTTGGATCTTTGTCACAGGTCCTCCTGGCACTGGAAAAACATCCCTGTGTAAAGCGTTAGCCCAGAAATTGACCATTAGACTTTCAAGCAGGTAACTTTCACTAATTTGTGAGAGGAGAGGAGTGGGAATGCTATATATAACAGAAGATCATTTTTATTTTTCCAAATCATTTTACACAAATAATAGGTTCTTCTTCCGTGTAAGTCAGTTGAGTCTTCTGTATTCACCGTAGTTTTGAGTATGATTTCAGTCTTTTAAGATTTGAGACTTAGTTGATTGCCAGCATGTGGTAATTGCTTCAGAAGACTGTGCTTTCTGCCCCTTGCTGGATGGAGTGTTCTGCAGATTTCAGGTCAGGATGCTTGGTAGCTTTGCTGATTTTCTGTTCGCCTGTTTTATCCATTGCTGAGGGAAGAATGTTAAGTCTATAATTATGGATTTGTCTTTTCCTCTGGAGTTCTGTCTGTTTGGGGCTTATGGTTTTCATCACATTTGGAAAATATCTGGTCATTGTTTCCTCACCGAATTTCCTTGCCCCTCCCCTTTATCTGAGAATCCATCTATTTTCATGTTAAAACTGCTTGATGTTCCATGGGCCATTCAAATGGTTTTTCTTTTTTTATTTTTTTTCAACTTTTTAGAAATATCTGTGTTTTGTTCGAAAGTTTCTATTGCTATGTTTTCAAGTTGACTGATTTTCTACATCATCTAATCTGCTTTTAATTGCGTTCAGTGAAGTTTTTGTTTCCGGTAGTATATTTTTTTGCTCCAAATGTTCGATTTGGCTCTTTTTATATTTTTCTTTCATTATGTTCTTGTTAAAATCTTGAACAACTTACAGTTGTTTTAATGTTCTGTGCTAGTTCCATCGTGATTGTCATTTCTGATTCTGTTTCTTTTGACTGGTTTTTCTTTTGGTTACAGGTCGCATGGTTTTGCTTCACTGGCGTGTTAAGTAGTGTTTGATTACATGCTGAATGTTGTAATTTGAAGTGTTTGGATTTTGTCTTCCTTTAGTGAGTGTTGGGTTTTGTTCTGCTAGGCATTTCCATTACGTGTGATTAGGTATGATCCTTTGAGGTTTTTTGTTTTTTTAAGCTTTGATTAGGAGGGGTTTAGGTTTAGTCTTAATACTAAATTGTGGTCCTCTGGGGTCTCCACTGAGTGCACTGAAGGATCCGTGAGCACTCTGCACCCTGGTGGTTGGTGTGTGCACTCCTCCCAGCCTGTGTGAGCTCACGGATCCACGGATGCCCTTTACACAGCTGCATGGACTGTCCCCTGCTCACACACACCTGAGTATTCATCCAGGACACCAGGGACATCCTGAGGAATCCCAGACACTCCCTCTGAGGTCTTTCTTCATCTTTGCTTACCCTCTGGAATTCTATTCTGCAGCCTTTAGTCACCTCAGACTCCCTGAATTCACGCCAATCTCTGTCTCCCCAACTCAGCAAGTAACTGTGCTCCACTTGGGCTCCCTCCCAGCAGAAAGCCAGGAGTCCCGACTCAGGAGTCCCAGCCCTCACCGCTACATACCGTTTCATTCATTTTGCCAGGTTTTCTCATCGTTTAGACGATAGATCTGCTTCCTGTTACTCCAGTATGACTAGAGGAAATCCTGTGAGATTTAATTTCATATACGTACATTTTACTCTTCAGAAATGTCCTGTAGATGTTTTTACCTGGGGAAGTTCTTTATTTTGACCCCCTAGGTTATGTTTAGTAGCTTGCCCTTTGTTTTCACATGTTGAAATACGTGTGTGTTTTCAGGATCTCCAGGGGCGTCCTGGCATGGTGGCTCTTGCCTGCAGTCCCAGCACTTTGGGAGGCTGAGGCAGGTGGATCACTTGAAACCAGAAGCTTGAGACCAACCTGTTCGACATGGAGAAACCCTGTCCCTACAAAAAATACAAAAAATTAGCTGGGCTTGGTAGCACACACCTGTGGTCCCAGCTGCTTGTGAGGCTGAGGCAGGAGGATCACCTTAGCCCAGGAGGTCCAGGCCATGGTGAGCCTGGGTGTTAGGAGTACATTCAGCCTGGGCAACAGGATGAGAAAAGAACAACCAAAAAAGATCTTTAGGGGCAGAGAGGGAAACCCAAGAGAAGGAAAATGTGATTTTAAGGAATATAACTTTTTCTGGTACAGAGATCTAGAAATATGCATTGGTTTTATGGCTTAGAAATGGCAAAGCAGAGCCTTAGCAAGCTTTTGTTCCTCACTCTGTTAAAGAACCAGAATGTTTTATAATTAATTTTGTTTAATATTCAACTCGGTCTTTATTTTGTTAGATTTTCTCTATCTCTCCTGTTTTATAAACAGTATGAGTAAATGGTGTCTTTTTTACATGGAATGCTAGTGATGCTTTCTGAAAGTAGTTCTTTTTCTTTTGTGGACTTCTGACCTTGAAGAAACTGAAAAGAGGACCTGGGAGTCAGCTTCTCTCTGGCCTCGGTCTTCTCTGGTGGTGTAGTCAGCAGCTAAGCGTATCCATGTCTGTCTGTAGTCTTGTGAATGGATAGAGGAGTGTTCTGCGTTCCAGTCCGTCTGCATGTGTTGAGGTTAACTTCAGGCCACCTGAGCATTCCTGAGCTCTCGGGTCTGTGCTGGAAAGCAAATTATCATGCTCTTAAGTTCTGTGGAAGGAGGGCAACATGCTCAGCTCCTGCCAAAAGCTCTTAATGCTTCCATTTTGTTTTGTTTTGCATATTATGTAAGTACTGGTAATACTTTTTAAACGTAGAAATATAATTTGTAAATGGGTTTAAAATGGGAGAGTTTTTATTCTTTAACTCAAGTAACTTAATTGGTACAGTCTAGAACTATTGATTGAATCTTGTTAGACTGTTTCATGATTGTTCAGTACACAGAAGGCTAGATTCCTCAGTTCTTCGTCAGTAATTATAATTCCCCAGATACTGGGCACTCGAGATGTTGCATTCATGACGCACAAGTGGCTGCCGCGGAGGATGCCGTAGGACTGATGAGTAATTTTCTCAACTCCTCTTTTATATCTCAGGTACCGGTATGGCCAATTAATTGAAATAAACAGCCACAGCCTCTTTTCTAAGTGGTTTTCAGAAGTAAGTATTATATATTAATTGTAGGTGTCTAGATTATCAACTGTATAGCTAAAAAAATGTCTTGTTTGTTAGGGAAATCCTCCTCCAGAAGCTTCAGCAGAGAACCGGGTGGGATAGCGGGGTGAAGATGGGGGCTGACTGATCAGAGAACGTTCCGGAGCTGGGGCCTAGGGACCCTTGCTTGGTCCTCCCCAAACCTCTGACTGGGTGGGACGGCATTCGACCGACTCTCAGGAGGTCAGGCTTGCACTCTCGGGGACTGCAGACCTGCCATGCACACCATTGATGCTCATGCACCCGGCACTGTCTGAGCTGAGGGGGTCAGACAGGGTGATGTCACAGGTGACCCTTACCTCTGAGGAGCGGTGCCCAAGTCACCTGGCGTCCGCATGTCCCTCTGGTGAGCTAAAGTGAGGTGGGACCTGGCTCATTGTGAGGAGAGCACCCCAGCCTGTTTGCATCTGTTGCCTTTTTCCTCATCAGAGAGGACAGACAGGTGAGCAGAGGTCCAGGCTGCCCTCGCTGTGCCACCCCAGGCAGGACAGGTGTGAGCTCAGGGCTCAGCATCCTGGCATTCAAATTAGAGCGGGGGAGTGTTAGGCAGACCTCCTACCATGCTGCCCGTGTCACCCTGGCTTCTCTGACTTAGGCAGCTTTCTGAGGGACTGTCAGGAGACAGTGGGCTTGTGGGGACAACTGGGGCAGGAGGCCATGTTGGGGTCCCCCATGCACCTGGCAGTGTGGTCTCTGCATTTTGACGCTAAAAGGGTGTTTCGGTTCCAGAGCGGAAAGCTGGTAACCAAGATGTTTCAGAAGATTCAGGATTTGATTGATGATAAAGACACCCTGGTGTTTGTGCTGATTGACGAGGTAGGCATTTCCAGACGGAAATTCATGACGGAGTCGCCGTTTGCTGCTGCAGGGACACAGCCTGCTCCTGACACCCCTGGCCTTCGCCTCACACGGCCGGGCCGCCCTCCAGCCCTCCCTGCGCCGGGTGCCTTTCTCCAGCATCCACACACTAGGCGTGGGAACAGGCCCTGTCCTTTTTGACCCCCTTGCTCCATCCCCACAGGTGGAGAGTCTCACAGCCGCCCGAAATGCTTGCAGGGCAGGCACCGAGCCGTCAGACGCCATCCGCGTGGTCAATGCTGTCTTGACCCAGATTGATCAGATTAAAAGGTAACCAGGACACACAGCAGTTTTCCCTGTGACATGATAGAGAAGTTTGCTCCAAAGAAATGCGTGATAAGTGCACAGCCGTTGGTCTTCGTGCCCAGCTCTTTACCTAAAAGTGCATTTGGCATTGAGTATCGGCTCCTTTTCCACCTTGGAGGCAGCATACCATAAATGCTTTTTAAAGAAATTGTTTTCAGTTCGTTAAAAATGTGAAAGAAAACTTGGGCATGGTAAGAATTTTACGTAGCACAGAAAAGCAGACAGGGAAGAACTGCTGCGTTCCGGCCATCATGTCCGCACCAGCCAGTGCTGCTTGTAGGTGATCACAGCTGTGCCCTGCTCGCCCTGCTGGCCCAGGGCAGAGAGCTTTGTGGGCAGATGTCCACATCTCCACGGTGCAGCCTCGCGGGGCCAGGGCCTCTTGTCAGCGAAGCCCACGTTGATCCAGCCTGGGGAGGGACGGCCACTGGCACAACTCACAAGGAAGCGACGGGCGTGCCAGAGCCTGTCTGTCCTGTGTGGCACTCAGCCAGGACTCAGGTTCCTTCTCAAGTGCTCTCTCTACCCTCAGGGTGCCCGGGGAGTCCAGGCATTCTCAGAAGCTGGATTGTTGAGTGTGGGGTGACAACAAACTGAACTGTGCAGAGGAATGTTTTGTTCAGGCCTTCACCACTGTCTCACCACAGGGAGCATCTCCGGCTTCCTGAGAAGTGCTCATTTGGGGTCAGCTGCAGGAGAGTGCAGGTCCTGGAGGGGGCTTGCCTGCCTCTTCCTTCCTTCTCCTTGTGTCCACTTCCTTCCCTCCCTCCTTGTCCTTCCCTCTGCAGTGGTGTGGCTCCTACCCCTGCCACAGCCCGCAGCCCCCCATTCACATGAGTGCTCACTTTTCTCTTCCTGGAACGTGGCACAGCACTGACGCCCTGATGGCCCCTTCCCTGAATCTCTTTGTGCCTCCCTCCCTGGCCTCCACTCTCCTGGCCTCCTTAGTTTATGCTGTGCTGGCATCTCTCCTCAGGAAGGGGTCTACACGGCCTGTCTGTGGCCTCCTCTCCTGGCATGTGCGTGCTCCTGGCGTGTACCCCTTTCCTCCAGCATCGCTCAGGCTTCTGTGTGGGGGATCCCAGACCTGCACATTCACCTGTGACCAGACATCATGGCTTTGATGCCCGAGGCACCAGGCACACTCCCACGCTGCTCACTGGGCCCCAGATCCCTCGCTTCCTGGGATTCCGCATTACACCAGTGCCCTCACTGTGCACCCCTGCTCCAGCCAGAGGATGGAGGTCACCATGACCCCTCCTTCCCAGCAGTCACAAGGGCGTGTGGCTCAGGAAGAAGCCAGGAGGCACTCTAGCCTCTCTTGACCTCATTCGCTCGTGTTCCTGGTTCCAGCCCCTCCCTAGAGGACTCTGCCTGTCCCCCAGCAAGCCTGTCCATGTCGGCATCTCTGTGGAGTGTCAGCCCTGGGTGGTGATCTCCAGGCCTAGGCCTCCCTCTGGCCCTTCCTGCAGCCTCACTCTCCTGGTGCTGGACTGAGCAGCTGTGAGCTCAGCCGACCTCTGTACCTTGTTCCTTCTGCTGGGGACCCATGTGCTCCGTGCCCTGCCTTTGCTTCGCTCACCCCTGCTCAGAGGCACAGGGCCTGCCCTCACTTGGCCAGGGTCTAGATAAAGCTGGCCTTCCCCGGGCTCTCCCGTCACTGAGCACCCTGCTCTACCATGTGCCCAGGAGGTGCCGCTGCCGCGCATGCAGCCAGCCCCCACCGGGCCTGTACAGTGAGCTCCCCAGGGCACCATGTGCCCGCCCCGTGCTGGCTCATGCTGGGCCCCTGGGGAACATCAGTCAACAGATCAGACAACGGGGCTCTCTCTGTGGAGTTTAGACCTAGAGGGGAGAGCAGACCATGGATGCGGTAAGTGATCCAGCTCCACAGTGTGTCCAGGGATGATGAGCGGCCGTGCCCAGGTGGTGGTGGGCACCAGGGCGTACAGTAGGTGGCACGGTCAGGGACGCGGTGCAAAAGTGAGATCTTGGCCAAGGTTGAATGCAGTGATGGAATGAGCCAAGTGGGGCTTGAGGAGAGCTTCCTGGAAGGCCGAGGAACAGCTCAAGCAAAGGCCGGGATGGGGTCTGTTTGGCCTGCATTGGCGCACGGCCCCTCTCCTTCCTGTCAGCAGCCTGCGGGCCATCGCCCTGCCGACCCCCTCGCCAGGTGGGCAGGAGAGAACTGGGTCTCCGACAGCCATGCTGACTGTGGTCCTTGCTGCTTGACCAAATAGGCATTCCAACGTGGTGATTCTGACCACCTCCAACATCACCGAGAAGATCGACGTGGCCTTCGTGGACAGGGCTGACATCAAGCAGTACATTGGGCCACCCTCTGTGGCAGCCATCTTCAAAATCTACCTCTCTTGTTTGGAAGAACTGATGAAGGTACCTTTATTTTTTTCTCTCCTGATAAGTGATTTCTTATGTGTTCTTCATTAATTGAGATAACTTAAAATAAGCTCGTTCCAATATGGAGGATTTCATCATACACATTTGTTATACCCGAGCGAGTAAAGGAATACGCCACACTCTGAGATTGAATCAGGAGTCCTTTTATTGCTGGCGACCGAGAGACGGCTAATGCTCAAAATTCTCTCGCCCCAAAGAAAGAGTTAGGTGGTTTTTTATACCCTAGTTTGAAAAAGGCGGGGGGGAACCTAGCTGAAGCAGTTTTTCACAGAAGCAGAGCAAGCAAAAAGTTAAAAGATAAACTAGTACATAGGAAGTAAACAGTGCCAGGTGCAGGGGCTTAAGCTGTCACAAGACATACAACATATAGATATGGGGGCTCTGGATACTTAACATCTGCATTCCCAGGGTCTGCTGGTACCGCTTGACTCGGTATCTTATCAGCAAATGCATTCATGGATGTGCCTGGTGTCATCCTGCCCCAGCCACACACTGCAGCTTAATGGGAGAAAGTAACAATAAGTGAAGAAGCTAAGATGGACTTTGTCCGGCTTCTTCAATTAAGAATGACTTGGTTAGGCCAACACAAGGTACGTTAACACACATTGACTCCTGTCTTAAAATGAGAAACTCATTCTGTATGTGACCGGTTGAGCTGACAGTTGAAACCAGGGCCACCGACTCAGTCTTGTTCTTTTGGCACAGTACAGTCATCATTGTTCATTATTGAGGTTCCAGTCGATGCGGGGGCGTCAGTGACTGGCTGTGGTCACCCCACTGCGCAAACCCTAGCCCTCAGCTTACCCCAGGCTTTTCCAGTGCCTGGCCTCTAGGCCTGGATCCCTATGTGAAAGGAGAAGCATCATGGACGTAGTGCGGACTGGCAGTTGTGGTCATGGGGCCGTCACCCGATCGGAGGTCGGGGTCCACGTGACCCCATGTTATTGAGTCGTCTATTGTGATAACAGGCACGAACATGGTGGCCATGAGCACAGTGACGTGTGTGGTAAGTGTGTGAGTCAGGCTAGTGGGTGTGTTGAGTGTGTCAGGCTAGCGGTGTGAGTGTGAGTCAGGCTAGTGGGTGTGGTGAGTGTATCAGGCTAGCGGTGTGGTGAGTGTGTGAGTCAGGCTAGCAGCCCTGTGATAGGCAGGAACACGGTGGCCATGAGCACAGTGACACGTGGTGAGTGAGTGAGTCAGGCTATCAGAGACCTGCCCCGTGACAGGCACTAACAGGATGGCCATGAGCACAGTGGCGCGTGTGGTGAGTGTCAGGCTAGTGGGGACCTGCCCTGTGCTCAGGTTTCTGCTGCTCTGGCACCCATGGGAACAGGCCTGTCCCAGACAAATCCTCCTGCAGCAGCATCCCTGGACCCTTCGTTTAGGGGAGTCGGGCAGAAACCAAGCAAACCAGTGAATGGGGATCGAAACAGTGCTGAGTTTAACACGGTTGTCGTCACCTGCTGGTACCACAGAGCGGGGCCTCCACCAAGGCGGCACAGGCTGCTTGGGTTGGGGACGGGAGAGCTGGTCTCAGCCACAGGCCCACTGGGCCTGCGCAGGTCAGCACTGCCCAGGCATGGTTTTCCGTGGGGTGGGGGAAGGGAGGCGGCGCTCTGTGGAGCTTTGGCTGGAGAAGGCCAGTGATCTGAAGACTGATTCTACAGCAGTTTTGCTGCCCAGGAGCGCCATGTGATGGCAGATCTGGCGAGGAAGTCATGTGTGTGGGAGGTCCTCACGCACCTTCACTGTGGGCTCCAGCCCCGCAGTGCAACATTTAGACACTTGTGCTGTGAATCTAGGGGATGTGTGAAGTTTTAGCTAAGAGGGATAGACTTTTTCTGGGACAGCCTAGGACAGGGGTAGTTTCGTTTCATTTTGGTTTTTTTTTTTTTTGAGACAGTCTTGCTCTGTTGCCTAGAGCTGGAAAGCAGTGGTGCGATCTCGGCTCACTGCAATCTCTGCCTCCTGGGTTCAAGCAGTGCTCCTGCCTCAGCTTTGTGAGTAGCTGGGATTATAGGTGCACACCACCACACCCGGTTTATTTTCTATTTCTATTTTTAGTAGAGACAAGGTTTTGCCGTGTTGGCCTGGCTGGTCTCAAACTCCTCACCTCAAGTGATCCGCCCACCTCAGCCTCTGAAAGTGCTGAAGTTATAGGCGTGAGCCACCATGCCCAGTGACGGGTAGTTTCTTATTTCAGGCAGTTTATATGAAATTAACACATGCAGATATCCTGGTGGATACTGACCTGGTTTCGAAACTGTTGGCATGTAAGTGGGACCCCACTCTGTTGACTCCCTCTGGTCTGTGCCATTCCCCCATGTGCCCGCTGTGTGGTGGGCGTCACTGGAGGGGCAGAGCAGGACAGGCCTGAAGAGGCTGCAGGGAGACGGGTCAACAGGGACCCTGAGGGAGTGTCAGGGAGGTCTGAACACCCCAAGCACAAACAGTGTGTCTTAATTTTGCTCATAACCCTCAGCAAACCTCCAAAATGTGCAGAGAATGCTATTTGCTTCTTTCCCTTGGTTCCTGAGTCAGAACCGTTCATATTAGAGTGCAGTTATAGTCAGTGTGCCCACCTGACAGTTGGCAAAGCTACCTAGTGTAACATCCAAACAATTGATCTATGAAGTGGACTTCTGGTACCCAGCTCCTCAGTCAGTCAGACAGTGTCACGCTGCCAGACAAGCCCCGCCTTTCAAACAGACCAACTAGGACCCTGCTTTGGTAGTCAGCCGAAGTCCTGGCTCCAGCTACCAGCCCTGCCCACTGTGGGTTTTGGCATCTCTCCGAGGTAAGGTAACAGACTGACTGGGTGCCTCTAGGTCCCTTCTCTTCCTGACACACAGGGAGGAGAATTTTTGTCCCAAAACACCGAAGAGGCTAGGTGCCTCTGGTTTCTGAGGCGTGCTCCATCGTCTGTATTCTTTGTTTGAAAAAGCAGGATGTGCACGCTGAGGTTTGAGAGCGCAAGCTTGTTTCCTGGTGCTGCCGTGCACTTTGAGCCGTGCCTGTTGCCATTTCTGTGGGCCGTGACGTGGTCTACAAGTGCTGACCCTCCTGCCGACGGTGCCTGGTGCAGGCCTCTGTGGACCCCAGTAACCGCCTGTGCCTTCCTCCCCAGTGTCAGATCATACGCCCTCGCCAGCAGCTGCTGACCCTCCGAGAGCTGGAGATGATCGGCTTCATCGAAAACAACGTGTCCAGACTGAGCCTCCTACTAAGCGAGATTTCAAGGTGCAGGTTGGCCTCATGTCTGTCATCAGGAAGAATCCATTTGCTCTATTCACTAGGGACTCACTGTTTCCTTTGAGGAGACCAGGGAGGGTCCTGGGTGTGAACTCTCAACACAGAACAGGTGTGAACGTGCATGTACGTGTGTGAGTGTGTGTGTACACGTGTGAGAGTGTGTGTGTGTGTGTATGTAGAAACACACAGCACAGCCACCTCCTTCCAAAGGAGATGTAGTGAGCAGGGAGGTCTGCGGCTCACATGCTAGAGGCCTGTGGCCCTATGACTGACAGCACTTCCGAGGAAATGGCTTTGGGGATCCAGGGAGGGTGGAAGGGAGGGTAGGAAAAGGAATCAGTGCCTTGAAGGATAGACTTTGGTTCCAGCTGGTGAGAAATCGGGAAGGCTGCTGGAGCGGTGTGCGCAGGTGACCTAGCGGGTTGCCGTGAGGACGCTGGGGAGGGGCTGAAGGGGTGAGGGTGGAGTGGGCAGAGCCTCAGGTTTCTGGCCAGAATTTGAATTTTATTTTGAAGCCAGCAAGAGTGTGGAAGGTTTTAAATAAGGGATAACATGAAGAATGCAGTATTTTTGAAGGGTTTGGATGATCTGTTGAAGAGATTTAAATCAGTTAAGATGGGAACAAAGAAGAACAGCTCAGAGACTTCTACAAAAATGGAAGACGTGAACCCACCCGTTATTTGGGGAATCTGTGCCTACTGACCATGTGTCCACTGCGTTATGCCTCATGCCTGGAGCTGGCAGGCAGCCGATGAGTTCCCTGAGCGCAAGGACGCTGGCCCTGGGGTGTGCCTTGGGTGTGCTTCAGAGCAGCGAGGGCGCTGCGGGGAGCAGGAGCAGAGGACAGGAAAAGACCAGCCCCACAAAAGAGGCTGTGGGCAAAGGCCTGTTCAGAGGGCAAGGCTGGGGAGACAGTGAGGGGCCGGAAGTGCCCTGTGAGGCCCAGGGCATACCTGAGGGCACTAAGGCTTGTGTTCCCATGGATGCCTCAGCCAACGAGGAAAGTTCCTCCTGAAACGTGATCATGTGAATTACTGTCTCTGACCTGGGTTTTCTTTATACAGGAAGAGCGAAGGCCTCAGCGGCCGGGTCCTAAGGAAACTCCCCTTTCTGGCTCATGCGCTGTACGTCCAGGTGAGTCTCCACTGCTGTCCCCAACACCCGCCCTGTCCCTAGGTCTCAGCCTTGCTGCAGATTCCCTTTACAAGCCCTGGGGTATCAGCCTTACTTTATCTCAGTTTCTAAACCACAGGGTCCTGGGGCAGGAGGAGGAGCTGACCTTGACACCCAACCAGTGGGGCTGTTTTGAGGCCTTTGGGAGGAGGCCGCTATGCCACGTGCCTCTGCTCGCACACGCACACACACGTGCACGTCTGCCTCCGTGGTATGCTGAGCTCATGGCCAGGGCCCTCACTGGCCTCGTCAGAGGCTTGTGCTCTTTGAGTGTGGGCTTAGCTCACATAGAGCAGCGACCTGGAGCCATGCCCTTACCCACTGGGTGCCGTGCCTGCTGCAGACTCTTCCACCCAGGGCACTCACGCCTCCTTTTCCACCAGGGGCACTCACCCCTGCAGGGGAGGGGCATTCTTCCACCCAGAGCACTCACCCGCTCTCCTGCATGGTCCCCAGCAGCTGGTGGGGTGAGGACTCTGGGTGTCTGGCAGAGCAGATGCACTTACATCTGAGAAGAGAAAACGCCCATCTTAGAATGGTTCCTTTCAAATCAGAAGTGACCCAGGCTCTGTCTGGTCAGTAGCAGCCTCTGTGCTGGACACAGTGCTCAGCACAGAGGTGACAATGGCCATGGACCATGATGGGAGCCTTTTGATGCAGGGAGGTGACAGCTTAGGGCACCGGGCCATGGTGATTCTCTGGTTCTAAGCCCCGGACATAGGGTGGGCCCTTTGGAAAGGACTCCAGGGTCTGCTCCTGCAGCTTCTCATCCTTCTCAGTGTGTGGGTGGCTGTGCTGCTGCTCCCCTGTCTGCCCCCCTGGCTATTTCTAATCTGCAGGACGTGGGGGTATGTAGCCACTTTGTACGCCTTTTCTGAAGTCAAGGGCAGGGCTTGTCTGCCCTGGACGTGTGTGGTGTGCACTCACTGCGCATTCTGTGAGCTGCAGCCCCTTCTGTGCTGTCTGCACTGTGGGGGGCAGCAGGGGTGTGGATGCCAGGTGGCCCCACTGAAGGCGGGGCGGCCCCTCCAGTGATGACCGTGTATCCTTCCAGGCCCCCACCGTCACCATCGAGGGGTTCCTGCACGCCCTGTCTCTGGCAGTGGACAAGCAGTTTGAAGAGAGGAAGAAGCTTGCGGCTCACATGTGAGCCTGGGCTTCCCCGTCTGGTGCTTTTCCCACGGAGAACACACACCCAGGAAGTGAGG
>PVKP010033259.1:0-25181 GCA_004027715.1 Plecturocebus donacophilus | reverse complement strand
TTAATTCATAAGATTCTACACTTAAAGGCCATGTCAGGAGTTTTTGCCTTTCCATTGTCTGAGTACAGCAGATGCTTAGGAAATGTTTATACTTGAAAGTCAACTGCTGTTCAATATTGTTTAATTTTCCAAAACCCTTCCCTTTATACCTCATCCCCAGCAGGACTCAGCATTTCCCTCCCCCACGGCTTTACCTGAACTTACTTATCACATATTACAATTATTTTTCCAGGTCTGCCCACCGCCTTAGACTATGAACTCTTGCAAAGCAACAGTTCAGGGAAAGGCATGGAGACCTCAGAATGTACTGGCATAGACACGTTATATCCAGGCATTCAAGCCTATATGGGGATCGGAGAAGAGGCAGCGCATTGAAACCCCAGTGATTGTGGAGAAGGATCAAATTTAATCTAATTCCGAAAGTTTAAGTTGGGAGTAGGTTTGGATATATGAGACTTCACTCCTCAAGGCCTCCTTCAAAGATAACACAGACACAACTTTGCCTTCGGCTGCTCAAGTGTTTTCTGGGTTTATCCTACCTTTAACACTACCAAGAAGGTAAGACTCAAAAAATCCAGAATTAAAGCACCAGCCTTTAATATTTATTATATACTTTTTTCTTTTTTACTTATTTTTATCATTTTTCTTTTATTTCCTTTTTTCCCTGCCTCTTCCCATCTGATATTTATTATATACTTTATTAATTTGAGCCTCAGTTTCCTCATCTGTAAAGTGAGAAGCATGAACTAACTGAAGGATTTCTAAGGTCCTTCCCACTCAAATATTCTCCAAGGCTATAAAGAGACATGTTTTTTGCTTCACTAAGCCATGGTTTGGAAGAGGCTTTCTCTCTGCCTCTGTCAGTAACTCAAGCTATTCTATCTTGCCATAAGGCTGAGAAAAAGAGGATAAATAATCATTTAAGATGTTCCCATTGTTTATAGGACTTTAAAGAAATCTTTTGGGAAAAGAACTACTCAGCCTGGGCAAACATCATGTTTCATATATGAAATACTTGTATGTAGATAAGTGGTTTGCATGTTAAAATAATGCCTGACCTCCTGTATTAATTAGGGTTGTGTTACAAGAAACAGGAAATCTGACCCTGAGTAGCTAAGAGGCTAAAAACAATAAAAGGACACATTTTTGTGGTTAACACAATTCAAGATACACCAGCTCTGCTGAGCTGAAAGGTGAGTCATTTTCACTGAAGCTACAGGTAGCAATACAACAGGGGAAGGTGAGAAAGTACCTGTGGAGGCTATAGGAAGTGACAAGTACCTCTATTAGCAACTGTTTACTCCAACTTTTTTCCCCTTTCTTCTTATCACATAAACGGATTGCTTCCCAAATAGGTTCATCATCATTGTTTTTTTTTCTGTTAATGTTTAACAAATATTCTACCTGAATCAGCTTAAAATCACATACTCAACATTTAGATTATTAAAAGTTCACTCTCATTGTAAGATTGATTTTCCTTGTAAATCTCTCTAGATTTGTTACAGAAGCATTTGAGAAATTAAAAATCTCTCATTTGATTAAGCTGTCCTCCTGCTAAGATGAGCTGATGCTCTGTCTTTTCTCAAGTTGGGTTTATGCTTGTAACTTTCCAATTACTTAAGTTGAAAAGAAAAGGGATCATCTGTTTCTGCTGTGATACAGAGTCAAAATAAGAATGATTTGCTCAGTAATATACTCTCTGACAAGGTCTCCAGCCTTGCAGCTGCATTTTGCTCTTTATAAGGCCATTCAGAGTAACACAAAGGCCACCCATTGGCAGGTGAATAGTTGACAAATCTTAGAGAGTAATTATGGTTCACTCTTACCAAGTCTATCACTCAGGCATTCAAAATACTCTTCATATATATATTATATATAAATATTTATATTTAAATACTTAAATATAAGAATGTAAGGCAGATCCTCTGTCATTAGTTAACTGGGGAAAAGTTTCTTTCTAACAGTTCTCAAGTGTGGATACTAGAACCAGTCTCTTTGGGTTCAAATTGCCAAGTAGTCTGCAAGGCCAAACACATCCATCTTTTTGTGTCCTGGTCTTTCCATCTGTAAAATGGGGATAATAACAGTACTTGACTTACAAGGCTATTTTAGAATGAAGTAAATTAAAACTGGTAGAGAGCACTTGGCTGACGGTAGAGATGCTTTTGTTAAATATTAGTAATTTCTTCCAAAAAATATTCCCAAACTTCTTCAATTCATGTTTATTGAGTGATATGGCTTGGCTGTTTCTCCCTTCCAAAGCTCATGTTGAAATGTGATTCCTAGGATTGGAGGTGGGGCCTGGTGGGAGGTGATTGGATCATGGGGGCAGATCCTTCATGAATGAGTGAGCACCATCCTCTTGGTGATGAGTGAGTTCTTCCTCCATTAGTTCACACAGATCTAGTTGTTTAGAAGAGTCTGGGACAAATTAGCCAGGCATGGTGGCGCACGCCTGTAGTCTCACCTACTCGGGAGCCTAAGGCAGAGGAATTGCTTGAACCCGGGAGTGGAGGTGGAGGCATGAGCTGAGATCATGCCACTGCACTCCAACCTGGCAACAGAGTGAGACTCTGTCTCAAAAAAAAAAAAAAAAGAATCTGCGATGTCGTCCTTCTCTCTCTCTGGCTCCCACTCTCACCATGTGAATGCCTGCTCCCCTTTGCCTTGGGATATGAGTAAAGGCTTCCTAAGGCCTCACCAGAAGCCAAGCAGGCCATGCCTTCTGTACATGCTGAGGCCATGCCTTCTGTACAGCCTGCAGAATCATGAGACGATTAAACCTCTTGATTTCTTTCTTTTTTCTTGTACATTACCCAGTCTCAGGTCTGTCTTTATAGCAATGCAAGAAGAGACTAACGCATGGAGGAAACATGATATTGATTTTGAAATGTTATCATATACTCTTAGATTTATGGAAAATAAAAATAAGAAAGAGACATGGCTAGCTGGGATTGTTGGAAGATCTTCCTCATCTTTTCTGTGTTACAAGATATTAGATCTAGATTGTCTACCCAAGGATTTGTGAAATATTTAGAGTACTCAACACTCTATTTTAGAATCTTGGTAACCTCATAGTCTAGAAGTTTGTAATTGAGATTAGCATCCGTCCCAGGACATTTCGAAACACAAGGGCAGGTTTTGGCCTGTCAAAATGACTGAGGATGACACCGGGATTTATTGCTTGGAGACTACTAGTGCTACTAAATTCTCTACACCATGCATGCTCACAGTGCACAGGAAAGACCTGCAACTCTTCATGGAGTTTTATTCCATGAAGAATCATCCTGTCCAAAAATGCTAATTGTTTTCCTTTTCAGAAACACAGGACCTCTAATCTTTCACTGTTAGCTGCCTTGGGGTCTTGCAGCCAGTGTGAACACATACAAAAAATATGCCTCAAAAAGCATCACACTCTGCTCTTGTCCAGTTCAAGATGTTAGACAGCTCTTCCTTATACTGAGTCAGTCAATGTCTGTCCTCTGCCCGCTGTGGCCCACAGAATTTGTCCAGTTATGTAAAAAAATGAAACTTGCCAATCCTCAAAACCAATATAAAGTATTTACAAATTGCTATGTCAGAGTTGCTGATCTAAGGAGCACCAGATGTGTCTCCAGTTATTTCATGGTCTCTCTCTCTCATTCTTGCTCTCACTTCCACTCTCCCCGCTTTCTCTCTGGTTCTTGGTCTGTCAATAAAAAAGGAGAGTAAAGCACCACAACACAGAGGGGCTGCACCCACATTCACTTTGCAGTGAAAGGTAGCTTCCCTTAATGGGATATGAAGTATTTTGTCAACCAGAATTCTCATTACCAGCCAGGGCTCCTGATTAAAGAGTAGCTCTACCATGTCTATGAACTAACTGAGTTTAACAAGCCCATTACCTTTAATTCACATGTTTAAAATGTATACAAGGCTGGGCACGGTGGCTCATGTCTGTAATCCCAGCACTTTGGGAGGCTGAGGCAGGCGGAGTGCCTGAGGTCAGGAGTTCAAGACCAGTCTGGCCAACATGGTGAAACCCTATCTCTACTGAAAATACAAAAATTAGTCGGGTGTGGTGGCAGGTGCCTGTAATCCCAGCTACTTGGGAGGCTGAGGCAGAGGAATGGCTTGAACCAGGGAGGTGGAGGTTGCAGTGAGCCGAGATTGGGCCACTGCATTTCAGCCTGGGTGACAGGTGTAAGACTCTGTCTCAAAAAATAAATAAATAAATAAATAAATAAGATCTACACAAGTAATCAGAAATTTCAATAATGTAATTATGGATGAGAGCAATGTATCATCTTTGCTGTTCACCATAAAGGCAACATAGGCTGAGAAGACATAAAATCAAAGAATATGTCCACTATGTTGGGCTCAGAAATCTACATATATGATTTGAAAAGGAACTGAACAAGGTCTCAGAGATAGTTTCTTTGTTATGGCTGCTGTACTTTTTAGTAAAGTCTAGCAAATGTAGAGAAAAGTGCCCAAATTCTAGGTGCACAGTCCAGAGCCAGTGTTAATGGTGGAATCTTTCAAACTTGCAAAGAAAAGATAGTTCTCACACACCATAAACATTCTACAGTGCTAATTTTTTCATGTAAAACTATTTTAATTTTATGAATCAACTATAGTACCTAAACCTGCTGAGGAAAGTCGAGAGAGAGAGAAGGAGAGAGAGCATGTAGACTGATATGACATGGATATTTATTAGAAATTCAAAAGAAAATAACAATAAAAATTGTGACACTTACTGAACACTTAACAGATACCACTTCCTTATTGAGACTTAGATATATTATCTTATTTAATACTAAGTATACTCACCCAATAGATATAATTATTGCCATTTTATAAAAGAGAGAACCAAATTACTAACATTTACGAACTAGCCCATACTCACACAGTGAGTGACAGAGCTGAGATTAAAATTCAGTCTGTATTCCAAAGTTCTGGCTCTTAATCACTATTTTCAATTAACAAATTGAACTGAAAAGACTTTGTCAGAATTCACTGCTATCTAATGAGACTTTTTTTTTCCTACCAATGCAAAGAAAGTTAGTTTATGGTTTATTAACAGAAAAAAATCTACTAATATATTAGATCTCATAAATACAACAAACCAAAAAAGGCTACATAACCAAGATAAATATTTGAACTTAACAGAATTCAACATTCACTTTCTCTGAGAAGTGTTTAAAAATTGTTAATATGAGAATAAGAAAACAGATCTAACGTCATAGTTAAATTACATCCGTTAAAATTGGCCATAGGAATGCTCACCATCTACCCTATTATTTATTACTGGTTGGAAAATTCTGACCAATGTTGTAACATAAAAGTTAGAAATAAGAGGTTTAATTTTTTAAATAAGAGAAAAATACATATGTAATTGTTTGCAATGGAAACTATTTGCTCTCAAGAAAACCCTGGAGAATTAACTGAAAACCTGTTAGTATTCACAAGATAGTTCAAGAAGAAGATTGGATGTAAGGTAAACATACAAAAATCAATAGCTTTCCTGTAGATCAGTGATAACCAGCTAGAAGATATAATTAAAAATATTGGAAAAACTTAATGGGTTGTGTTTCTTAATCATTATCTCTTGTAGAAGTCAACAATCCTTTTTGGAGGTGGGTTCTTTTTCGTAATGTTTTTTTTTGAGACAGAGTCATGCTCTGTCACCAGGCACCAGGCTATAGTGCAGTGGCACAATCTCGGCTCACTGCAACCTCTGCTTCCCGGGTTCAAGCAGTTCTTCTGCCTCAGCCTCCCTAGTAGCTGGGACTACAGGCATGCACCACCACACCCAGCTAATTTTTATATTTTAGTAAAGACGGGGTTTCACCATGTTGGTCAGGATAGTCTCGATCTCTTGACCTTGTGAACCGCCCACCTCGGCCTCCCAGAGTGCTGGGATTACAGGCCTGAGCCACCGCGCCCGGCCTCTTTTAGTATGTTTAGTTTTTAAAGTTGGAATAATAGTTACGATTTTTATATGGTAAGATATTCTCTTCAGTAAAAGATTTTATGTTTATAAGAAAGATCTAACAATGCTTTTTAAGTTTTAGTACAGTTGCTGAAATTATAGTGCAGGATTTTTGTCATATGCAGTAACCATTTAAAATTATTGAAATAGTTGTAGCTACAACATTTTGTAAAAGCGAATCCCAGAATCATGTATGAAGGCCAGAATAAATGAGGTACTTGGGCTTATTTTAGTTAAGTACACTAACCATTTTTTGTCCTATGGAAGAAAACTTCCAAAAGTAAGATCATTTGAGACCATTCAGTGGTTGATTCCAAATCTTTAAAAAATGCTTTTCTTTCCTACAAAGATAATGTTTTCATTTTTCCATCAACATGAGTTTTTTTTTTTTTCTTATAAAAATAACCACTCTTACCGTGTTTTACTATATCAGTGCTAATTTTAAACTCTAGGATACAGAGAGGCAGTTCTAAAAGAAAGGATTTATAAAGGAAACCTGAATATTCAAATATTACTTTCAACTGCACTTCTTTGCTGGCACCTCCTTAAAGAACACAGTAATGAAATCTCAATCTCTCCCATTAGTTAATTAGTACCTTTGCACCTTAAGGACTGGAAACATTACATTGTTAATTATCTACAAGTCCCCTCTCAAAAACCAGCGGCTGCTTATGTCTTCTTTTTCTTATGCATAGGTTTACACAACCCCTAAAGAAATAAGACTATCAGGCATTCTTCTCTAAGCACAGGCTAAATATTACAAAATGGAGTGCCCTAACAGCTAAAGGTGAATTCAGTCAACTAGCGCCCTTGTATTGATCTCTTATTTCACCCAACACTTTTCTTCTAATCCTCTCCATAATTACATGAACTGCTAAAGCTTTCCTGAAGCTGTCAATTCCTCTTGCATCTGTTTTCAAATGGCCAGCGGAGAAGCAGTCTGGGCACTAGATCAAGCTGTCAATGTTCCCTACTTGGGCTACTGACAGTCCTCTTGAAGCCTCCTGGCACCTCTGTCAAGGGCCTCCTAGGGTTCTTCAAAACTCTTCTCCCTTGGAAGAGAGCAAGGAGGGTAAAGGAGCCAGAAAGGTATTGATCCATTCTTTTAACATGCTAATTTGCCTGGGGCTGCTTCAGCCATTGCCAGGCTGGGCACTTCAAAAGGAAACTGTTTTTCAAAGTGGAGATGTCTTTTTCAAACACTTAAATCTGAAAACAAATGAATCTAAGCCTCAAGTTCACAGTGCAAAGCAAGAGGGGTTGGACAAACACAAACAAAATAGCTAACATGTAAAAAGATGTCCTAAAATTAACTGATGAATATTGACTGAGAAATTTGAAAGTCTGAAATGTATTTTAAATGTCTAAAGCCTGTGAATGCATCACAACCAATTAGGATATAACCCTATTGAGTTACATTAATCTATGGGAGAAAAATTAAGGCTGATATAATTAAACTGATGTAAAACATTAATAACATTGATATTGATGAATACTTGGGTCTCTCCATAAGTGATGAAAATGGAAAATAAAACTGATTGTTCATTTAATTGCACCTCTAACTGGCAACACATCATGAGGCTAGACAAGAAAAAGGAGGGGTTGGGGAATTGCCACATCATAAAAGTATCTTTGTTTACTGCCTTTGTTATCAGTTTATTATTTCATCAGTAAAACATACAGTAGAGGTAAGATTACAAGACATAATTAAGGGTCTAAAGATTGCAAAGTATTACTATATTCAGTTTGTAAAATTAATTCATCAAAAGCAAGGATTTGCTCGTAGTTTTCAGGTTCAGGTATTTCTGGGGATCTATTGTTAGTTGTGAATGGTTATCACAGGAAGAAGTCACATAAAAGAGACGGCTGCAATCCTAATGAAGAATCCACTGTGGAAAGCAATAGCTGGGAAACGTGAAGTCTTAAATCTGAGAAGTTCTTAAGGACAAAAGCCCAAGAGAAAAAGCATTCCTAACTGAGCCGAGTCTTAACTGATCATGAGGTTGGCCCATATTTACCTGCCATGGTATTATGGGAGGAAATCAGTATTCTGTTAACCTCTGACCCCTGGGATCTGAGACAGACAAAGGCCCAATCTGGAGCCCTGGGAGAACATAGCCAAATGTCAAACAGCAGGGAAGCGATTGTTACAGAAACATTTGGCTTGGGCACAGGCGGCTTCACTGGGGCAAACTGCTATTCACAGAAACAAGCCATGAAGAGATAACGCCATAAAATATGAACAAAATGGGACCTTTTTCGCCTTGCTTCTAAATTGTTAGCTTTATGGGACTTCATGCTGAACAGTATGAAAAAAATCCAATTTGCTTTGAAGAGCATTAGTCTGTCTAACATCCTAATTATTGTTTACATTGCCATTTGCCTTCTATTAAGAATTGAATAATTACCCAGCACTTCATAGTTTAAAAATACAAGCAAACAGGATTATCTGGGTAATTAAGAAACTGTACCACAGCTTTGTACTGGTGCGGAAAATATCTATAAACGGAAGGGAAATTATAATTATCAATCAACTTACTTCAAATGGTATTTCAAGGATTTTGAGCAATTTGAGATCTGTAACTTATTAAGAAGAGGTTAGTAAGATCACCTTTGAGAAGTGTGGGTCTGTGGAAATCCATCCTGAGAAACAAGAGCCAGATAAGCAGCTGAATTTTCTCATCCGCTAATGCCACCAGAGAACACACCATATACAGAGCATTCTGCTGCTCTTTAATCCCAATAATCCATCCCAAATGGACTTTGAACAGCATCATCAAACTTTGTCAGACCATGTGGAGCAAAACCAAAGCTCTTTCCACGTTTAGATGTTGTTTTAACTGACCTTGCCTCCACTTAATTACACAGCAATGTCTAGCTATGCCCGTTTCCTGCCCTGTGAAATTAGTTTGAACTCAAGTCTAATTGAACTTCAAAAACATTTCATGCAAAGTCCTCTTCTTCTAGTTTATAGAATGCATACATGATCATGGCCTTTCAGACGGTAGTGCTGGTTTCAACCAGAGTTAAGTGTGTTGGGTAAAATATGGAGTATGCTTGCTTTTTCCCATTCTAGAAGGAATAAAGCAAAGGTTAAAAATTTAGTAAATCTGGAGACACTGGAGGGAGTAGGGGAGGGGGAGATAGGAACAAAAGACAATATTCAACCAAAAGTGAATCCACAAATATAATAAGGCACAGAATTCTAGCCAATACACCTTTTAAAAGATTTTATCTGGCGACATAAGTGAAAATAAGAAATTTTAATTGCGATTCTAGATATGAAGACTGATGTATTCGTTTATAGATGAAGAAACACAGATGAAAATCCCAACAGTGATTTGTATATCATAAACTTTCAGTATCTGTTTATTGATGGCACGAATGGATCCTAGCCCATTAGTGACCTAAAGCCTATTTTCAGAACTTCCTGAGATCTGACGATTCTTTTTCAAAGAATTGTATCTTCTTACTTTACAATTTTTAGAAGCCCTTTGTTGGGACACTTCTGAACATTCCTAGCATAATCTGAATAGTGCCATCCCCTCCCACCTCGAAGAACAGCAAGATTCCAGCTGAAGCTGTCATTAAACAGACAAGCCAAGGGATTCACCAAGGCTGGGTTCCTTTTCCAAAGGTCAAAATGAAATGAGCAGCAGGGACTTGGGTTGTTTCACATGGGGCAAAGGGGCTGGAGAGTGACAACCAGTCACACTGGGGGCAGAGGGTGCATAAAAAGAGCCCTCTGCAAATAGTCGCCTCTCTGCCTCCCACCCCCAATCTCTGGAAGCATTCAAATCAAAACTGAATTAATTTACATGGTGTCTAAATCATTGGGTTCTGCATAAACAGAAGGAGATCTTGGCTGGAGTTTCCAAAGGAAGCCCTCGTTGCCTTAGTGAAAGGGGGAAATGGGTGTGCTGTTTTGCATGAAAGCGAATACAGAATATGCAAATGAAGAATCTGCTGCCTGGAGCTGCAGGGCTGGGCAGACAGCTGACGACCTGCATTCACCCAGAAAAGGCTGGGGTCTCCAAAGGGAGTTGTAAGCAGTACCAACATGTGTGTTTCCCAGGAAAAAGAAATAGACCCTGAATATTCATAAAATGTCCATTTAATTATGGGATCCTTAATTACCCTTCGGAACATGGAACCAAGCGATCTCACCTGTTCTCCTCCCCAAAACAGCTCAGAGATACCAGCTGTAATGGGATACAGGGAGAAAGGTTTTACGCCTTAAGTGAAAAAGATAGTCTCTCAGGGTCCAGGGGACAGCTGAGGCCTTTTTTAATCATCCCTTCTCACAAGCACAATAAAACTAAAGGGAGCACTGAGCCATGTTATTGGACACAGATAACCAGTTTTTAAAAAGCCAAGAGCTATAAATTGCTGCCTAATTTTATAGAAACATCTAAAGGGTTGAGTAAATAAAATGTCATTCTTCTAAACTACCTAAGTCTCCCAGATCACAAAAAAGTTCTCAGAGCTTTCTTATTTCATTTTCATTTTAAAACCTCTCCATGACCTGCAGAAGTGCAGACTGTGTTACTTTTCAAAGAAACTCAAAGGTGATGGACCAGGTGCCATGGTTCTCAACCTTTCTGGTCTCAGAACATCCTTACACTCTGAAAATTTATCGAGAATGTTTTTGTGTATGTGAGTTATAACTACTAATGTTTATCAGTATAAATTGAAACTGAAAAGATTTTCAAATTAGTTTGAATTCACTGAAAAAATAACAATAACTCATTACATACTTTTTAAAAAAAATATGTATTTATTTATTTATTTATTTATTTTTTAAGATGGGGTTTCACCATGATGGCCAGGGGGTCTTGAACTCCTGACCTCAGGTGATCCACCCACCTCAGCCTCCCCAAGTGCTAGGATTACAGGCGTGAGCCACTACGCCTGGCCAACTTATTACATGTTTACACAAATATTTTAATTTAAAAAAAAGACCACTGTTGTCCAAAACAAAATTTACTGAAAAAAGTGACATTGTTTTGCGACTTTTTTTTCATATTTCTTGAATATCTGGTTTAATAGAGGATGAGAGTACCGTAGTCTCCTCATACCCATGATTTGGCTTTCTGTGCTTTTAGCTACCAAAGGTAGAGCATAGTAAGATATTTTTGAGAAAGAGACAGAAAAAAAGATAGAGGCTATATGCAAATAATTTTTAAAAATATGTTGTTATAATTGTCCTGTTTTATTATTGTTGTTGGCATTCTCTCACTATGCTTAATTTATAACTTAAACTTTAGCATAGGTATGTATGAATAGGAGGAAACATATGTTTAAGGGTTTGGTGCTATCTGAGCTTTCAGGCATCTACTGAGAGTCTTGGAACAAATCCCCCAAAGTTAAAGGGGACCACTGTATTTGCTTCTGTATTCAGTTTAACAACATTATCATACATCATAATGTTAGCTTCTGGAAAACTCCACTGTTCATTCATACAAAAAATTGGAAGAAAAAGGCAAATAACATCTTAGTGTTGTTATTAAGAAAGTTTTGACCTTGCAGACCACATGAAAGGGTCTTGGGGAACATAGCTGGACCACATTTTGAGAACTACAGTGACTTGGGGCACAGATACTGGATCAATGTAAACAAGACCAGCCATTTGGTACCATCCCTTCACTCTACCCTGTATTTGTCACCACTATCTCCTCAAAAAATCAAAACCAACCATACAAAAAACTCTACTCTGGAACCTAAATGAAATGATTTCTTTGTTGGACTGATCAAACAGCCCATAGTGTTACCATATTTCTATCTAACAACAATAAAAATAAGAATAACAATTTTCACTTCTAAGTGTTTAATGATTCATGTGTGTCATATATAATAACATACCATTGTCACCAGTTTGCAAATGTGAACTTGAGGTTAAGGAAGCTAAGTTAGTGTTTACAACTGCACTTCTGGTTAAGTGGCTCACTCAACTCCAATGAAAGTTCTTGGCCATTTTGTGCTAACTGTATGTTAACTTCATGTGCTGCAGAGGATTTTGAAGGTTTGGATGTAAAGAAGATTCATAAACATGATTTAAAAAGGACCCAACTGAGCAGAAATGAACAAGGAACTCGTTAATACATTAGTCACATGCAAATATTTTAATATGTCATGTTGACTCCAAGAAACGTAACTCCATCAAATAATTGTTCTATACAAAACAGGCCACTATTTCTTATACATTCAGTCATTCATTCACTCATTCATTCAGTGGACATTTAATGAAACCTCATATGTTCCATACTCATCCCTGATGTTACTACTTTGGTTATGCCTAATGTACCCCTCACTGACATTTTCATAAGGAAGTTCTACTAAATTCATATGTCCAAGATAAAGGCATAAAAATAACAAAGCAAAGTTAATCATCCAATTTTTTAAACAAAAATATACACGTATGATTACAGATTAAAATGTTAGTTTAAAAATATCACCAGAAAATACTGAGACAATCTACCAATAAAGAAAAGATTAAATTAAGTATGGTAAATTTATACTACAGAATATTAATCTTCAATGAAGGAGAATTAAGAAAAGCTATATTCTCTAATATAGAGTGATATCTATGACAGTCAAGCCTCATAAAAACAGGATGACAATTACAAGGATGATTCCATCTATTATTTTTAAAATATATGTATATGGCTCTAAGTTGCCTGCCAAATTGTGAAAAATGGTAACATGTAAAATGTTGGAGTAAGATTTTGAAAACTATGTGTGTGTGGGTGTGGGTATGGGTGTCTGTGTGTCTGTGTATGTATGAGTGGGTGTGTGTGCGTGGGAAGGGAGTGGAAGACATAATTTTTACTTAATGTAATTCTATACTAGAAATTTATCTGACAAGCATGCGGTACTTTGGTAATGTTAAATTTACCAATTACCCCCTCCCCCAATTTAAGTAGTAAAGTTCAGTTATGTGAAAGTCAAACTTATATCATGACCACCTCTGCTTTGCACAGCGGTAACTGAAAAACCACTTAATAAAGCTTTTTCCTAGAGGCTCAAGTCTTAACAGAATAATTATATCTTAATTCACTTCTGAAAGGTACAAGGAAGCTCCTAGACTAAAATAAGTCATCGAATCTTGAATACCATATTCAAAAATCCCTAACTGAGATAATTCCTATGTGATGCTTTGGTGAAACGCAAATAGAGACTATTGCGTGATTCACATTCACAAAGGCAGCCTGGTCACACAAAGAAGAAAAATTAAAAAGAATAACAGAAAAAGGACAATAATTAAATGCTGCTCTTCTTATAGATAAAGAATTACATTTTTCAGTGATCACAGCTATGCTTCAAAGCTGGAGATAAAAGCATCCGTGTGTTCAAGCAATTGATTCTTAATGGCACGATTCAAAGGTAGAAGAAACATTTCAAGTGTAAAGGATATGAAGCAGCATCTCTGTGAACTAGAATTTAAATACTTCCTTTCCATTGCTTCTCTCTCCTAAGCTCCTTCTATAGTATATTTGAAAAACTAATCATTTTTTGACATAGGTCTCTCCCTCTTTTCAGATCACAAGTTTGTTTATATTAAAACCATTGGAACATTTCTATCTTGCTCTTTCTTTCAGAAACTTTTAATATGATACCTTTTGCTGATATGCATACATTTTAATATTGATAACCTCAAGATACAACAAAATTGTATAGTTCAGCAAGGCTTGATTCTTACCTAGCTTAATTTTGTGACAATTGTAATTATTTGGCCTTGAGTGGCTCCAAAGAATGTTTTCTTTGTATTGGTATTATCTTTATATGTATGCTCTAAAAACTGCTGATTAATATTTCTTACAGAGAAAATATGGAGCTCTCCTTTCATTTTTCTGCTTTTTAATTAGGCAAAAAATAAGCTAATAAAGAACCTTTTAGGCCGGGTGTGGTGGTTCATACCTGTAATCCCAGCACTTTGGGAGGCTGAGGTAGGAGTGTCACTTAAGGCCAGAAGTTCAAGACCAGCCTAGGCAACATAGCTAGACTTCATCTCTTATATTAAAAAATAATAAAAATAAATTTTAATTTTAAAAATGAGATATTTTCCTCTCTTCCTTCTACTTAATATTTCTAAAGCAATGAAAACAGTCCTGTAAAGCATCTGGAACATTTCTTCAGTAGGGGTGTATCTGTCCGGAAGTGGATTTTGTTTCCTTTTTCCAACAGTCTGATGTGGCCTGGAAGCTGGACTAACTAGAATAATTATATTATCCTCTGCATCCAATCACTAGGCAAGTTCAAAGGGCTGCTAATTCCTGGCATACATTCTCCTTGAGAAGATGGGTAAGTAGCTCACACACATTGTTGTTCTACTGAGGCCAAGCCAAATCATTTCAGAAAATGTTATTCAAGAGCAGAATGAACTTGCAGCTGCTTCAGAGGGCAAGCCCACCATCCCCCTGCCCTCATCCTTCCCCTCCGTTAGTATGTACTGCTGGAGGTAGGAACTGCAAGAGGAAGTGTAGTTCTGTCCCCAAGGTCCTTTGACGACTCCAGTGGATGATCAGGGTTAGAGTCAAACAACAGCACACCCCAGGCCCCCACCCGCCCTGCCCATTTTTGCCCAAGGATCCTTTGTCAAACATTTAAGATCTTAATCAATCTTCGCTCTGACCTCCTGGACCCCAAGGAAGATGGATGAGGAAGTAGGTGACCTTTCACCTGTTCCTCTATTTGTCCTGCCACAGTAGAACCATTGAAAAGACAATTGGGGAGGAACCTGCTGCCAAAGTTCTGAAGACTTGGCCAGTTTTCCTTTATATTCTTTCTTAAGCTTTCTTTACACCCTCTTTCTTGTCCTACCCACAAGTCACTTTTCTCTCCTTCAAAGGAAAGTTCTCTTTCCTACCAAGGAGGGGGAAAAAATGACATCCTCTAAGTAACATTTTCAACACCAAGTGTAAAAATGTATATTGTTCTTTGTTAGGGCAAAGGAGAAAGATGCTTCCTATCCTTAGCCTTGATGTCAAAGAGTGGTCAGGGGATGGATTTCCCTTTTACTATTTCACCTCAACACTCTTAAAAGTCAACAGCTATGACTTTGGGAAGAGCACAGTGACAAAAGAAATGCTGGTATTAAATTGTTGCAGGATCTATAAGGTGACTTCTCCCAGTCTTACCACCCCAAGTCCTCATCACAAGTCTGTAAATTAAATATAACTATTATCATCCCATTTTACGAATGAACAAATCAAGGCTCACAGAGCTTAAGAAACATGCTCAAGGTCATCTAGCTAAATGATCACATTCATAAATCTTTCCTTGTCTCCATATTCTTTCAACTGTACCTGGGCACTACTCTTGATGCCTGAATTGATGTCAAGGATAGGGCCAACCATTTTTATTACTCCAAGACTTTTACAGTCTCCAGTGATCTTTTCAAAGTCTCACTCAACCTTGGAATCCTTTGTCATTCAAGTTTTTTCTTACCTAACTCCAACAGAAATTTTCACATGGCAATAATAGAAACAAGCAAACAAAGTCAAGGTCTTGTGCAAAAAAATGTCTTGAAAGAGTTAATCATTTTATTAGCAGAAAAAAACCCAAAATAACAAAAACAAAAGTAAAAGCAAAACAAAAACAAAAAACAAACTTGGTTGACATGCCTGAAAGCACTGAAGTTTCTCAAAAACGACTTAATCCACCTTCTTCTTCTGTTAGATATCTGGCCTCATGTTAGGAACAGCTTGCTCAGAAATGGGCTAGATCTGAAACACTGAATCTCTCCCCTTCAAGGAACCACATGATTAACTGAATCCCCAAAACTATTTCCATAAAGTAAACCAGAAAAATGTTCAGTTGCCTTCATTTTCACTTTGCCTACCATCTTTTTCTCTTTTCTTTCTAATTTTGGTTGTAAAACTGTCAAGGAGTGTCACAATGTAGCAATGTATGAGTTACTGGGCTCTGTGACAATTGAAAATCAATGACATTAGATACACGAAGATGTACTAACGCTAAAAGAGTGAGCATTTTTAGGAGGAAATGGAAGCCAATATATATATTTTTAAATATATATAAGAATCCTGACATGGGAAGATGTGCAGGTCCTATCTTACAAAATGGAAAAGGCAGAATAATTTACTCTAATATGTGACGGGATGTCATTGCTCTGCTCATTTCACTGTTCCTGCTATGATCATTGTAATTTAGTTGCCAGTAACAATGCACTCACATATTTTCTTATATTAATACCAGAATATACTTCGGGGTATCAGTTCAATACAGCTCATCTAGTAGTTGCTAAGTCAAGAGCAAACAAAATATCGAGGCATTCATGTTTATTTTAAAAAAACCCTTAAATTCCACCTTGTAAACTTTTAAATTTACATGTTTCCTTTTGTTGTTGTTATTATTATTTTTAACTCTGCGTCGACGGAAAAGATAGCCACTCTTTGTTCTATTTACAATGAAATCAAAGAACATTCACTGCTAGTTACTCCTAGAAATAACTACAGCCAAGCAGGAATGGCACCTCAGAAAAGTGTAAACTATGAAAAAAGTAATGCATAACTTTATGACACCAAATCACAAAAAAATGCATTTTTCTTCAGGTTATAACTGTGGATTTTCAGTCAATCAAGTGGATTGTCCCATAGTTAATCCCACCCTGTCATTAAGATGGTTGAAATGCCAGACAAATTGTTTGGCAGTCAGTGATTTCAGGCTATTTAATCACCAAATCAGATGAACCATGTGGCAATGCTGTCTATAGCTCAACAACTACCCGGAGAAAAGATTAATCTGATTCTTCCATAGATGAGACCAGTATCTAACTAGTAGTAACCATAATAAGATTGGCAGCCACAGGCTATTGATAACTACTATTATAAAAACAAATACCAAGCAAGGCAAAAACTTGGAATAAAAGACTTTTTAAAGTCTTATTTCACGCATGACAAACAATCTGTATAAATAGGAATTACTCTCATCTCTTACTCAAATTTCCATAAAGTAAAGGACTTTATAAACTCCCCAGTATTCTGACAGGAAGGGGTAATAAGGTAAGAGTAAATTGCATACACTGAACCTTAGGTGAGAAAAAAAAATCTGCTTAGTAATATGGTAAGTAGTAATTAACAGGATAAAAATACATAGATTTCTTCAAAAATTCTATAATCGGAATCAATAACAAATTGGGTCACAATTTGCTATTGCTTCTGACCACAGATCAAATGAGAAGACTCAATTGCTTTATTATTACCTCCTCAGAGAAATAAAGAGGTCTTTCGTCAAGATTAATTTCATTTAGAGACCCCATCAATGGGTGTTCAGGGAACAACAGAATGTACTTGAAACACTGTCACTCCACTTTGTTAGGCCACATCTCCACCCATCCACAAGGCAGAAAGAGAAAATGGACGTTTTTCACTCAATTTTAATCAGTGGGAGGGAACGGGAACAACTTAATCCTAATTTCACATTTAGATTATTCACTCACATATGCAGAAGAAGAGAGATATTTACAACCTTTGTCATTTTACCAAGTCCATAGACAGGAAAACTGTGACTCAAAAATATGTCCGCCCTCTTTAAGTAAGGATCAATCAAGGCCATTTCTTCAGCTTGTTCATTTACATTTCAGAGGGCGCATCAAGCAGGTTCAGATCTAAGTGCCTGTTAGCAAATGTGTTTGGCTTTGTGCTGATTACAGCAGCATCATTTATTTTGTCAGTATTAGAAACGTCTTAGCCTTGCCACCTGGAGCTATAGCACTTACTCATTAGACCCCTATGTCCCACCACATCCCACAGGGGCTGCTAATTACTGGCTTTACTCCATTTAGTCTCATCTCTGATTTAATTACTTGCACTAAGCCCCAGTGAAAAAACTACAATATGGCCCCTCTTACCTTGGCATTCTCCGCTCCGCTCCTCGTGCCCAGCGTTGCATAGGCAGTTGCCAATGGGTACCAGCCATTCACCATCTGCCCCACAGTACATTTTTGGCACATCCTTCTCTTCTGAGTTGTTGACACAGGAGCCTCGAACTTCCACCAGGGAAGACGTATCGGCCCCTGTAATGGTGTCGGGAAACTGGGCCAGATTGCGGACTGTGAGTGGACACTTCTTATAGAACACACGGACTGATACCAGGGCGATGCAGGCCCCCACATCCTGAAAAGCCAGGTAAAACCCCTTTTTGCTCAACGGCCCTACATCCCGAATCTCAGTGTTCAGCTTCATGATTCTGTCGCCAATGTCCACTTGGGTGAAGCTCTCATCAGCAGCAATGGTGTCAATTTTGGCAAATTGGCTCTCTCTGATGAAACGCTCTTTGTCGTTGTCTGATTCGTAGTAGTACAGGTTAAACGTTTCCTTGCAAGTCCCCATGACACCCGGAAGACTATTGCAGTCCCTCAAGGTGAATTTAATCTCAATATACACCCTCTGAGCTCCTTCACGGGTGATCCAATCAGTTCGTAGCCAGTTATTCTGGCTGGGTTCCATCACGTTGCACACTTGATAGGTTCGGATTGGTGTATTTTTTTCATCCATGATACTCACTTCCTCCCACTGCAAAGATCCAAAGCAGATGTATCAACTATAGAGTTTCATCATGCAGTGATTTATCAATCCCATTTTATTCTCATAGGACACCTGATTATTTTTCTTTCAATAACAAAGCAAACTACTGAGCACCAATCATCTCTAATAAAAGATCTTATGGGAAATAAGATAATATTTTACCGAGGAACTGTCTTGTTTTTTTTTAAATTGTTTCAATCTTTTGCCTGAAATCCAGAGGCAATGGTGGATGTACTGCTTGTGATTTCTCAGCAGTTCCTTGTGGTGGTCCAACGACCTCAAATTCACCTATTACAACAGCTACAATTTCAAGTGGCAACAGTTCAAATTTACTCATAAATGAAAAACTAGTATGTGTATTGTTTCAACCACTGAGCAAAGACCTGCAAATTAAGGGCAGGAAGAGTAGAGCTTGCCAAAGGAAGACAATTATCAGTTAATTAGTAGTGCTCCTGTCAGAACTTTGCTCTCTAATACCTTTAAAAAAAAAAAGGCAGTTGATTTTTTTGGAACCCTCACTATTCTTTAAAGGGGAAAGGAAAATCCCACCATTCTGGTTTCGGTAATCCTAGGAAGACAGGGAGTGAATTTTAAGGTTGGATTTCTCAAATATGCTGTCATTTATTATAGTAGACAACTTTTCAAGAGTGTGTATTCAATTAAAAGATTTCTACATGTTCTCATTTTTAAAACAGACAAGAAAACTAGAAAGAATACATGTTTTGCTTCCAACTCTTCCATGGACATTAAAAACAAAATAGCAAGTCGTGTTTATGACTGAAGTCTCAATAAAACGAAAGGAGATGGCATCATTTTCTTTGCATTTCCTAACACAAAGAACGTAATGGTAGGACAACTTGAATTCAGCAGAATTCACTGTGATTAAAGTAATAGTTTCACTGTCATTATGGTTTTTAAAAATGATCTCAAAAGCAGCAAAACTTTTGGCGTTTCTACTAGGCTGGTAGGCAGCCTCAAAATTTTCATTAACATCTACAGCAATGCATTGATATAGATCTGTTATACATCAGCTTAAGTATCTAACAAACACATGAACATAATTAGAAGGAACAAAAGACAGTTTTAAAAATATTGTGTTCTGTAATAGATCCACTTAAAGCTCCATGCAGTCCAATGAAGTACACAGAATCATAATGTATCTTTTAACGGGTTTCCCAACTGTGCACTGGAAAACTCTTAATGGATGGAAATGTTCCTAGGTCCATAAGACATAAAATTCTGTATCCTTTTCATCTGACACCATTATAAAAGTTGAAACTGGGAGGGGTAAGTGCGCTGTGGTGATGAAAATTTCTTTTTATCCGGTAAGCAATAAAATCACCAGTAATTTACTTATTTTAGGAAATTCATGTAAATTCAAAAATAGATTCCCATCTTCAAAAAAAAAACCTACTCAGCATGTTTCTCTTCTCAGAACAATGGAATATGGAAAAACATATTTATCAATGAAAATGAAGGCACATAGGGTATCTCCACAAGGTTCATGCAGGATAATTCAGGTCTAATGTGAACTTTCAGCTTGAACTTAATTGTCTAACCACATTGATCAATTCACAGGAACAGTGACAAATCCTTAGTTTTATATTTTAAAATCAGTGTCAGCGATTCAACATAATCTTTTAAATGAATCTTAACAAGAAAGTAGCTTTTTGTTACAATGATATTATCAAGAGCCATCATTTTCCCTAATTCTCAAGTCTTGCTTAGTGTTCTTATAAGACAAACAATGGATTGTCTCTGATTCTAATGCATATCTTCCTTGGTGATATTGTCAAATCAAGTTTGTTTTTCTCTCTTCAAGCTTACCAACAACAACAACAACAACCAATAAATGTCATTATCACATCAAATTACTACCTCAAGTTAACAGTGAATAAAGGCATTAAATGTCCTAACTGCAAGTAGAGATTTTAGAATGATTAAGACTCAGTATGGTTTTGCTCTCAGCTAGAAAGAACTTTTTAAAGACAATCAGTCCATTCCTCATTGATAGATATCCAATTTATCCCTTTGCTCTAAGCCTGAAAAAGTCCTCTTCAGTTGTAAAATCTAGAGATTAATTAAACTTTATAATTTGACACAATTTCTCAATGGCTACTGTGTATTTTGCAGAGACTAATTCTTTTATACACAAATAAAATTTCATTTATCTTACAATAATGCTTAAAATGTTACATGCCTATATTTAAGGAAAAGGAAAAAAACAAACAGAACAAAACTTGCTTCTATCCAGCCCATTAAAAGTAATGAGTTGTATACAATCAGCTTTGCATAGTTTTAAACAGACTTCAAGACAACCAAAGTAAGTTTTGTGTCTAGAAAAAGTGACCAGGTGCTCTTTCAGGAGCTCTGGAGAAGAAAAAAAAAAAAAAAAAAACAAGATGTCTCCAGCATATTAAACTGCAATAAAAGTTTTCCAGAAACTAGATAGACTATAGACTGAACCCTAAAATGTGTCACTTCTTTCTTTCATATAGGTCACATGTATATTTAGTGAAACAAATCAGGTTCAAAATTTTATTAGATGTATGCTCTATTCAAACTCAAAAGCAGCCAGTAAGAAACATGAGGCTCATTAAATTTATTAATGCAAGTACTGATACTTTCCATCCTCAATTCTACCAGCAGTTCTAATGCATTTTAACTTACCAAGGAATACCCATGGTACACGTAGCCTGGGAAAGCCTCGCCTGAATCAGTGACCTTTCCAGAGTATAGGATTAACAATGAGTCTGACTCTCACCAAGATAAAGCTGTACCTTTCTTCACATTCAAAGGATGGGGGCAATTGCCTGCAATCAGTGGTGAATACAGCCTGTCTACACTGCCAGAGGCCTGCCAATCACCCCTCCCTCCTTTAAAAAGATGGTTTTGAGGGCAGTCTAGAATATTTTCGCAGAGAACAAACCAATGGCAGTCAAGTTCAGGCAGAAAAATAGGAAGACAGGGCAATCTGTTTCATTTCAGGTCGATTACAAAACTTGTTTTGCAACAAGACAGCCTAAAATTCTCCATTTTCATGATTATTTTCTTCCTTAGTCTTAGTTCTGAAATATGTCTTTGATAACAGACTCTATGAATCTTTATTTTAAAATTCTTCATTCTTTATTCAATGGACGGGTGTGGAGCCCATGCTACATTCTAGCATTACAGTTTTTGCCTAGTAAAGACTTCTAATCTTTCACCCCTATTGCTTTTAATCAATTGACTCAGCCATAAACTATCAAGCCTAGGATGATTTGAAGGTAGGATGATTTGTTTACTTTTTAAAGGATTTGAGAGTTATTTTGATTTGGCAGAAGTCAGTTGCATGTTATACTGTTCTCTTTCCAAAGCTGATTCATTCTGACTGATTATTTAGGGGGAGTAGGAGAATGTGGCTATTGAGCTAGTAAGATGGAGGCAGTGAGGACAAGTGTTACAAGTTCTAGAAGAAATGAAGTGATGCTTTTTTCAAACCTTATAACCCAGCCTACTCAGTCCCCAAAGATTCAAGAACCCAGACACTTAAATGTTGCCTATTTAACACCATTAATGCACAAGCTTAGGGTGTTTTTCTGACACAATTTCACTTGACTGTCTCTCAGTGTGCAAGAGAAGAGCAGCTGACGTAGGAGTGTGAGAGCAAGGTACAGAGCCTTTCTGCAGTTCATGCAGGTACAATTAGAAATGTCTTCTCTCTCATACCTTTATTGATTCCTTTTTTTTTTTTTCATCTGGAAGTAGGACAATTGCTCTTAAATTAACCCTGTCAGGACTTCACGGCCATCACAGTAATAGGCATAAATTCTAATTTGGTCTCTGGATCATATTTCCTGTCGGTATTTTAGTTTTAAACAGGCATCTAAGTCTATGCCTCCACCAGTCTCCTAATTTTGAAGCCCCTTTCTGCCCTTTTGGTTTCTAGTTCTTCCATGACAGAGCTATCCAAAGGGAGTATAGGATTTCTCCAACAAAGCGTAATTCACTTCATAGGCCACAGCGGAAATATGACCCCCTCACCACAATCAACAAGAATCAAGCCATTAGGACTCGCAGAAAGTTGCTAATCACTCTTTTTTTACCCTTTGGATCAGAGAGCAATTCAGGACTTACCCCTCCTTCCAGAGGGCTTGCTATCCACCCAAGTTCTCCCTGCACAGATCTGGAATCCAATAATGTAACTGCAAAAAAAAAAAAAAAAAAAAAGAAAAGAAAAATAGATTAATTTCCAATTGCAAAAAGCCAATAACACAAAAACCATTTGCCTGAGCGTTTCCATATGTGCTGAGGGTGCGCATATCCAACACTGATCAAAACCTAAACTTGGGCTCACTTATGTAAATAATCATTACTCATTTGATCTTCTCCCCCTCTTTAAATCTGCAGGTTCTTATTTATTTAACTTGCTTAGCATTTAAAATTCCATCCTAGGACTCAGTTGATTCATTTTTCTTAAAAGGATGAATAGAGAATCACAAGTACAATTCAAAAAGATACATACATCTACGTACAGCAGTTACACTCCAGAGCAAAATCTGCATTCATCTCTGTCTGGTATCTACTAGAATTATTTGTTTTTGTAAGTTTCAGATGACCACATAACTCATCAGCGTGACAGAACCACAAGTGAATTCTCTCTTCTATCAGAGTATCCTACCAAAAGGGTCAGAAAAAGGCTCTCCCTAACATTTTCCTCTTCACCATCAAGTAAATAGTCCCTCAATACGGTATCCGCTGCTTTTTTAAATATCAAAGTTTCAGAAAGGGGGACTGCCAGACGCGTAGAATCAGAATGCAAATGCACCTAAAGTACTCTCTCTTGCTCAAGATGTGTTGGGGGACAATCAGAGACCTGTCTTCCAGCCATAGGAAATCACTGGCTTGAATTTTAGGTATGAAGTGCTGCCTAACGGCTTGAGTGTGCTTGTGCTGCACCTCAGAGTACGTCAAAGCTTGGGGGGAAGGGAGGACAGCCCACCCAGCTGCGGTACCCCGCTCCGGCTAGAAGAGCGCTAGGTACGGGAACCATTCAAAGAGTGCAATGAATTCGATACCCCTCTTTCCCACCGAGATCTGCAGTCCTGGGGGTCGAAAGGCACACCTCAAAGGAACCACTGGATTATTAATTTGATCAGCCAGGCTGACTCTTCAGGTTGGGGGAGGGGTGGGAATGGGCAGGCCTCATCCATGCTCATGCGCACCCCAACTCTCAAGCTACCCCCAGATCCCTGGATTTGCCCACTTCCCCTCTCATTTCGCCTCAAAGTCAATGAAGTTAAAAATCAGTCTCTTTCCCCTGGTTTTCCCGGGGAGTCTGAATTCCTGGGGTCTGTTAATGATTTTAAAATGTAGAGCCTTCCCTGGGTCGCTCCCGCCTGGAGTCCCCCCCCCCCGCTCCCCACCGCAACCATTCTCTCTTCTCTGTCCCTAGAGAAAAGCCCGCGACATCCATTTGGATTTATGTAAGGTGGATTAGGGACACAAAGGGAACAATAAGACCCAATTTACAAAAAAAGGGAGGGAGTAGAAAGGGAGGGTAAAAGGGAGAAAAGGAAACGTGATGGGAATAAAAAGCAACAAAATGAATTAATTTTTAAGGGGAAGGTGGGGGAGGGGAGGGGACCAGACATCCCCCTCCCCCTTCAACATTAGCCTAGGGCTCTCAGCGCCTTTTTGTCTTGGGCTCCCAAGTTTTTCTTCCAAAAGAAAAAGCAAGAAAAGGGTAAAAAAAGAAAGAAAACAGTCTCTACATCTGGGGCGAGAGAGGTCTCAGGGGACGTCCTAACAAGTGTGCGAAGTGGCCAGGAGAACGCGGGATCCACGATTCCGCTCAGGCGAATGAATAACCCTAGGGACCTAGGGGCAGCGGAGGCCGAGAGGGCACAAGAACCACCAGAAGCCACGTCGGAAGGAGAAGGGAGATCCAGAGGGAAAGAGAGCGCCCTTTTCCTCCCAAGCGATGTTTGTGGGCAGGTGCATAAGAGCCTCCGTCTGGAGAGCTCTGAGTACTGGCCGCCCAGCCAAGGCTAAGTTGGTTTTTGGCTCCCTCCTTCGGAACAGAGAAAATGATAGATTGCACAGGGATGGATGGACGGATGTCCGGAGAGATGGAGATTTGAATGGATGGATGGATGGATGGATGGATGGATGGACGGACGGATGGATAGATGTATGGATGCGTTATGGATGGATGGATGCATGCATGGACGGACGGACAGATGGACCGAGAGACATAAGGATGCATGGATGGATGGACAGATGCATGGACGGAAGGATGGTTAGATGGATGCAGGAAGGGAGAATGAGAGACGGATGTGAGACTAGATGCACACAGGCCGGAGCACGAGCATATGTTGGAACACAGCACGAACATACACTGGAACACACACGCACACATTCAGGACACTTGCGAACGGGCATACACTTCCCACGCAGTATGGGAAGCGTCCGCTTCCACGCAGGCATTCACGCACCTACATACAAGCAGTTGAACGCGCGCGCGCGTGCACACACGCACACATGCACACACACACACACAGACATGCATACGCACACACAGAGACACGCACACGCACGTCGCCTCTCCCTGGGTTCCTCACAAACTAAATGATCACCCCTCCACTTCCCGATACAGACACACAGGCACATACAATCCTCCC